>ML809783.1:112681-137178 GCA_009831015.1 Picea engelmannii | reverse complement strand
AGGCTGATGAATGAAGTCCTGCGGGAATTCATTGGCAAATTTGTTGTGGTGTACCTGGATGATATTTTAATTTTTAGTAAAACCAGGGAAGAACACTTGAGGCATTTGGCCATAGTGATGAGAAGGTTACAGCAGGAGAAGCTTCTGATCAATCTAAAAAAATGCTCGTTCATGCAGACAGAACTCATATATCTGGGTTTTGTAATTTCGGCAAATGAATTGAAGATGGATCCTGAGAAGGTGAACGTAATTAGGAATTGGCCATCGCCAAGAAATGTTTTCGAGGTAAGGAGCTTTCACGGTTTGGCAATCTTCTACAGAAAATTCATTCGGAATTTTAGTGGAATCAGTGCCGCAATGATGGACACTGTGAAGAAGCGGCATAAAATTTTTCAGTGGACAACCGAGGCTGAGAGGAGCTTCAATCTGCTGAAGCGAAAGATAACCGAGCAGCCAGTGTTAGTGCTGCCTAACTTTCAGAAGACCTTCCAGGTGAAGTGTGATGCCAGTGGGTACGCTGTTGGAGGGGTCTTAAGTCAGGACGACCAACCTGTGGCATATTACAGCGAGAAGCTGGATGATGCAAAACCCAAGTACTCCACATATGATAAAGTATTCTATGCCATTATCCAGGCATTGAAAAAGTGGAGGCATTACCTCATCCCCAAGGAGTTTGTTCTCTGCAGTGATAATCATGCGTTACAGTTCATGAGTCAGCAAGAGAAGCTGAATCAAAAGCATGCGAAGTGGGTGGAATATATGCAAAATTTCACCTTTGTCATAAATCACATTTCGGGGACTGCTAATAAGGTCGCTGACGCCTTGAGTCAAAAATGTTTATTGCTGCAAGAATTCAGGGTCAAGACTTTGGGTTTTGAAAATTTAAAAGATATGTATGCAGGTGACGCAGACTTTGACGAGGCATACGAAGCAGCCGAGAACCCAGTTCTCAGGGATAGGAGCCCGTGGATAGATTTCCTGGTACAGGATGGATTGCTTTTTAAAGGCAACCAACTGTGCATTCCAGATTGCTCTATGAGAGAGAATTTAGTAAGGGAAAAGCATAGCGGAGGCTTAGCAGGTCATTTCGGGCATGACAAAACATTCGCCAAGCTGAGCAAATCGTATTTTTGGCCAGGCATGCATACAGATGTGAAGCGTTTTGTTGACAGGTGCAGGATATGTCAACACGCGAAGGGCCGAAAACAGAACACTGGTTTTTATCAGCCACTGCCCATACCCGAAAGGCCATGGGAAGCCATTAGTATGGATTTTGTTTTGGGATTGCCGAGAACACAGCGTGGAGTTGATTCCATTTTTGTGGTGGTGGACAGGTTCTCTAAAATGGCACATTTCATACCGTGCCATAAGACAAGCGATGCGACACACATCGCGAACTTATTTTTCAAAGAGATTATGCGATTGCATGGATTGCCCAGGAGCATAGTCTCGGATCGGGACACGAAGTTCATCGGTCATTTTTGGAGGACGCTATGGAGAAAGCTGGGGACTGACTTGGCATTCAGCTCAGCATACCATCCGTAGACAGATGGGTAGACCGAGGTGGTCAACAGAAGCTTGGGGGATCTGTTGAGAAGCCTGGTGATTGAGCATCACAGCAGTTGGGATCAGATCCTACCACAGGCAGAATTCGCGTACAACGATTCGGTGAATCGGAGTACAGGTAAGAGCCCGTTTCAAATTTTGTATGGGACACAACCGAGAGGAGTTTCTGAGCTAAGGGAGTCAGAACAGGCTGAGACTAGCAGCGCGAGAGCTGAGGAATTCGCTGAAGCAATGCAAGAACTTCACACACAGGTGAAGCAGCGACTGATGAAAGCAAACCAGGAGTATAAGCGCAGATCCGATCAGAGGAAAAGACAACTTCAGTTTGAAGTTGGGGACATGGTTCTAGCGCACCTGAGGAAAGAAAGATTCCCAAAGGGAACGTATAACAAGCTCAAGATGAAGAAAATTGGGCCATGCAGAATTCTGAGGAAATTTGGCGAGAACGCATATGAGCTTGAGTTGCCAAAGGACATCGGGATATCTCTGATTTTCAATATTTTGGATTTATACCCCTACAGAGCCGAGGATGAAGGAGCTGGAACTGATGAACAACCAGTGATCCAGTGGAAGAAGCAGTTGCCCGTTGCACAGAAGCCTGAGATGGAGTGCATACTGGATAAACGAGCAAGTAAGAAAACCAGGAGGAAGCAGTATTTTGAATACCTGGTGAAATGGAAGAACCACCCAGTGGAGGATGCAAGCTGGGAGACATAGGCAGTCATACAGAAGCATGGGCACACTGTGCAGGAGCTCATGGACAGGAACCCATGAAATCTTTTGAGCTGAGGAGTATGATGCAGGAGCATCGCTCACCTATCAAGCGAGCCAGTGCGTGGAGGCAAAGGAACAGCTGGACAACGGCAGCATTCAAATTTTGGAACATTATAATATGACTGCGCCAAACATTAATACTTGATGTGATGAAGCGCACTTTGTATATGTAACGGACCTTGAGTGGATAAGCTCTCGTCCTTAGGTAGATGAGACATTTATTTAGATTTAATGCAAGTAGATAGAATAGTTAAGTCTAGATTAGACAGTTTTTAGCTTTCGAGAGGGAAAACAGAGTATAGACACCCTCCTTTGGATCATTGAAAAAAAGAACATTCATTCAGCATTAGCACCGAGAGCAAGCAGAGAGCGGAGCAGAGAGTTATGAAGAAACCTCCATGTACAGTTATTGAATTAATAGGAAGAGCTTTGATTCAATTCCATGGACGTGTTTGATCTCTGTGTGTTGTTGATATTGTGCCTTTTCATGTTTGCCTCTTTTTATGCTTATCTTTTATATGTTGCTTATGTGATTTCATATCAGGTTAGAAACCTGAGAGAATGAGTTCCAATTGTTTCTCTGCTTGAGACAGGAGATTCCTGCATAGAGTGCAGTTGAATTCCTCCGCTTAGAGTGCGTTAAGGAGGCCAAATAGTTGAACCTTTGTTCTCGTTTGCCCAGGGTGATTTGGGATTGTTCAAGCCGTGCAGGTGAGTACCGGTTGGACGCGAGGCTTAGTAGCAAGCCGGGGAAAAGAAAAAACCCGAAAATACTTCAACACTTTGAAGGTCCTCGAAGTCGGGCACAGGAAGTGCATGAAGGTTCTCTGAAGGAGTCAGAAGGACAAATCTCAGGAGAGACAGCTCTTTTGTTTCGCGGTGGAAGCCGACCCCAGTAAAGTTCGCACCGGACGAAGGTGGTGAAGCGAAGGAACTCTTCAAGAGGAAGAGAATCTACGGGTTGAAATCCTCGTGAAGTTCCATGAAGTCTCGAAGACCGTCAGATCGTGGAGAAGGTGCGCGGAAGATAACCCGTGAGCATAGGTGGAGAAGAGTCAAAGTCCATCGGGCTTCGGGGTTTCGGCATTCGGGGATTGGCAAGGTAAGAGGTTTACTCCTCGTGAAATCGAGAGTCGCGATTCCCCGAAGAAGTCTGAGCCATCGATCTCCAGGAAGATACATGGCCACAGATCCTGAGAAGTCAGGATTCAGAGTTTTGCAAGGCCTGTGACCTTGTGCATCAAGAACCGCGAACTCCCGAATCGTGATCTCCCGAGATCCGAAGGGGAGATCACCGAAGAAATCACTGTGGGTAGTGGACTCCCGAGTGGAGTGAAAGAGTACTTTGACTCTTAGGGCTAGAGTTAGAGAAGGTCCTGGGTAAGAGCAGTCGTGCCGTCAAGGGCAGGTTGACGTCAACATGTTTACTGTGTATTGCTCGTTTGTCGGAAAACTTTTATATCAGTCGGTCCACTAAAATGGACAAACTTTGTCGTCTACTTAAATTTCTGCAATATCAATATGTAATATTAATAATTTAGTATTGAAAATAATGTTTTTAGATATGTTAGATAGTTGATAGGGATTGCCATCCGTAAACAATGGAAAATTTGAACCCGCCAGCCCTCGAGTCCATCTGTCAATCTTCATATTGCGAAATTCCGAGTGCTATTTGGAGGATACAGAACAATGAAAGTGCAATGTTTAGCCAGCCAAGCCAAGAGCCCCCGATCAAAAAAAGTGGCTAAATATGGAACGAGAGATCTGCATATGCACTATAAAATCTCTTGTCCACACTTTCTAAAAGTACATGTTTACTATGTATTTCTCATTTGTCGATTTTTTTTTTATATCAGACGCCCGACCAGATTGCACAAACTCTCTCGTCTAATTAAATTCTGCAATATCAAAATTTAATATTAATAATTAAGTATTGAAAATAATGTTTTTAGATATGTTAGATAGTTGACAGGGATTAGCATCTGTAAACAATGGAAAACTTGAACCTGCCAGCCCTCAAGTCCATCTGTCAATCTGTATATCATGGAACTCCGAGTGCTATTTGGAGGATAGAGAACAATGAAACTGCAATGTTGAGCCAGGTAGCTCACAGGTCCGCTTGTCAATTTGTATATCGCAGAATTGTGGGTGGTGTTTGTACAACATGGAACAATAGATGCCCAATTTTCAACGCGTCAACCAGAGTCCACCTTTCAATTTGTATATCGCGGAAGTGTGGGTGCTATTTGTAGGGCACAAAACAATAAAACCTCAATTTTCAACACACTAGACTGTGAACCCGCGATCCAAAAAATGCCTAGATATGGAATAAGGAATCCGCATATGCTCTATGAAATCTCATGTCCATAATTTATAAAAGTACATTTTTACTATGTATTGCTCATTTGTTGGAAAAAATTTATATCAGTCGGTCCACCAAAATGGACAAACTTTGTCCTCGACTTAAATTCTGCAATATCAATATGTAATATTAATAATTTGGTATTGAAAATAATGTCTTTTGATATGTTGAATAGTTGATAGGGATTGCCATCCGTAAACAATGGAAAATTTGAACCCGCCAGCTCTTGAGTCCATTTGTCAATTTTCATATCACGTAAGTCTAAGTGCTATTTGGAGGAGACGGAACAACGAAAGTGCAATGTTCAGCCAGCTAGCTCGACAACCCCCGATCAAAAAAAGTAGCTAAATATGGAATTAATACGGGATCGCTACAGAACAATAAAAATGCAATGTTCAACGAAACATCCCGCAATTCCTCCTGTCAATTTGTATATCGTGGAATTTTGGGTTCTATTTCTAGGATACAGAACAATAGAGACTCTATTTTCAACCCGCCAGGCCACGAACCCGCAATCCAAAAAGTGCCTAAGTATGGAATGATGGATCCACATATGTTCTATAAAATCTCATGTCCATACTCTTTATATAGAGACTCATGTCCACAAGTCTGCCTGTCAATTTGTATATCGTGGAAGTCTAGGTATTATTTGTAGGACACAAAACAATAGATACTTAATTTTCAGCCCGCCAGGCCGCTAACCTGCGATCCAAAAAGTGCCCAAATATGGAATGAGGGATCTGCATATGTTCTAGAACAATACAAATGCAATGTTCAGCCAAGCAACCCGTAGGTCCTCCTGTCAATTTTTATATCGCGGAAGTCTGGGTGCTATTTGTAGTACACAAAACAACAGAGAGTCTATTTTCAGCCCGCCAAGCTGCGAACCCGCGATCAAAAAAGTGTTGAAGTATGGAATGAGGGATCCACATATGCTCTATAAAATCTCATGTCCATACTTTATATAGAATCATCTCCGCAAGTCCGGTTGTCAATTTGTATATCGTGGAAGTGTAGGTGCTATTTGTAGGACATTGAACAATAGATACTTAATTTTCATCCCACCAGGCCATGAACCCACGATCCAAAAAGTGCCCAAGTATGGAATGAGGGATTCACATATGTTTTATAAAATCTCATGTCCATACTTTATAAAAGTATATGTTTACTATGTCTAATCAAATTTTGCAAAATCAAAATTTAACAGTGATAATTTACCGCAGGTCTGCTTGTGAATTTGTATATTGCGGAATTGTGGGTGCTATTTGTAGAGCGCGGAACAATAAATGCCCAATTTTTTTCCCGCTAGCCTGAGAACCCCCGATCCAAAAAAGTGGCTAAATATGGAATTAATACGGAATCGGTACGAGACAATAAAAGTGCAACGTTGAACCAACCAACCCGCAATTCTGTCTGTCAATTTGTATATCGTGGAAGTCTAGGTGCTATTTGTAGGACATGGAACAATAGTGGCTCAATTTTCAGCCTGCCAGACCGAGAACCCGCAATCGAAAAAGTGCTCAAGTATGGAATGAGGGATCCACATATGCTCTATAATATATCATGTCCATACTTTATAAAAGTACATGTTTACTATGTATTGTTCATTTGTCACAAAACTTTGAAATAACTCGCCTGACTGGATTGTACAAACTTTCTCATCTAATAAAATTCAACAATATCAATATGTAATATTAATAATTTAGTATTTAAAATAATGTTTTTAGAAATGTTAGATAGTTTATAGGGATTGTCATCCGTAAACAATGGCAATCTTGAGCCCACCAGCCCTCGATTCCATCGGTCAATCTGTATATCGCGGTACTTCAAGTCCTATTTGGAGGACATGGAACAATGAAAGTGCAATGTTGAGCTAGCCAGCAGCAGGTCCGCTTGTCAATTTACAAATTCCTCCACATACAAATTGACGGTCGATATCTGTCACTGAGATAAAATATGACCATCGTCCCTTCACGTCTCCTGGGTATATCTTCTGCCATTTTTCCTTTGTAACCCGCCTGACCGCTTTCCATACTTTGGTATTTCTTGGAATCGGTTTCGCCATCACCGCTACCTTCGTACTTGTTTCCAAATATGCAATAATTAAGCTTTAATGCTAGTATCCATCCTGCAAGAACTGTTAAGATTGTCATTAATGTCTGGAAATTCGGAGAAGATTTTTCATTACTACAAGTTAAACTAAGATTTGTGCACAAGTATGTTATCATTTCCAAGTATTCATTTCAAAGGCGATGCAATATTTTTTTTTTGTGCGCCGACGGGTTGGTGATTTTAAGAAATTTCTAATTCTTAATCTCTTTTCGTTGTCGTTGCCACCTTCATACTTTTTTCTAATTGCGCAATTAGTGAGTTGTGATGGTGACAACTCATTCTGCATGAACCCTGGAAATTGTCATTGATCAGTGAAAGGCTCGAGGAGATATTCCATTGATATGCATTAAACCATAATTTGAAGAGGGTTATATTATCCCTCCCCGATTTTCATTTCAAACATCGTCTTGAGCAAACGAAAATTCTTAATAACTTCTTCCAGCAGTTCTCTTCACACACAGTAAACACATTGGGGCATAATGGCCAGAGGTTCCACTATTCCAGGGCATATTCTTACTATTCATCTCTCTCCATCCAGGAGCAAAAAAGGAGATGGTCCCTTGGTACACCGAGAGATATATTTCAAGCCAAAAAATTCCATGGCAACCCTGGCTTCTCAGAGAACCTGCCCAGTTGCATTCATGGCTATCGCAGAAGTTGATGCCATGAATTCCTAGTTGGAAGAAGATGATATGATGGACGATGATACGACAATGGATGATGGAAATGTAGAGAATATTCCCACTACTGTGCCCAAATTGAAATCAACCATAACGAACAAAGCTTCCTAGCTCGGTGATGGCGATCATGACAACACAAAAAGGAGTTTTAGAAAATAAATCAACGGTGAACGCAACAACCACTTTGCAGCGCGAATGTAGGAATTCAAGAGTTCCAAATTAGTCTGTTTTGGGTGGAAGAGTTTCACTATAAAGCAATGATATGTTGATTCTCCCAGAGATATATTTGAAGCCAAAAAATTATTGATTAACATCTTTGGGAATTAGGTCCAAAACTCTCACTACTGCAAGGCATTTTCCTACTAGTCATCTCCTTCTACCCATAATGGACTAATTTGGGCCTCTGGAATTGCACATGCAAGTTGTGTTACTAATTTTTTTTGGACTATGCAGAGGCAGTTTCAGCTAAGGGCTATTCCACTTGCCCTGCAACCATTTTCGTCTTCTTCCTCAGGGGAAGCTTGTGAAAAATATCAATTTCAGTAGATGATGATTCTTTGAGGAGAAAACAACAAGTATCTTGCATACTTCGGATCCCGTTCCTGTGTTTTTCGTAGATACCTTCAATGTTTTGGCCCGAAGAACTGGGTCCAATTTCTAAGGATAGATGTACAATACTCTTTGTTTTTCTTATTTTTTTAAATGGATTTGCTATTATAAATTTTTGCCTTTGACTCTTCATTGCTGCCTCTTTTATGGGTTTAACGCATGTTCTAATTGGCATGGCTCGGTCCTCTCGTACTTCTTCGATATTGTGTTTACTAATACCAATATACAATGTTGCAGAAAAATCGTTATTCTTGTTTCTAAACATGCAATTATTAAGTTTTAATGCTAACAACCCATAATGCAAGAAGTTTAATACTTGAGTTAATATGTTTCACTCTTGGAAGATTGTATGAAGAACACAGTTACACCCACACGTTCCAATAAAATGTAATCTTCAACAAAGCATTTGATGGCAATTAGTAGAAAATGAAGTTTAGTAGTTAAGTTAATATGTTACAGTCATGGAAGAATGTATCAAGAACATAATTACACGCACACGTTGCAATAAAATCTAATCTTCAACAATGCATTTGCTGAAAAATTAGTAGAACATGATGGTTTTGCAACAATGGGGCTTCTTTGAAACCAATTCACACTTACCAAAACTGCCTTCCGCCTTTCTATTTTCCCACTCTTTTATTCCCTCTAGTTGCACTTCTACTTTTCCGTGACCTCCAAACAACATTTGAAGCTTCGTGATAAACAAATTGACATATATACAAATTTCCAACCATTCTTAGATCATACCCTCTTCCGTATTACGGTCCACCTATCATGCCCTCTTCCATGGTGCACATTTTTGCACTGAAAACTTATGAGAAATACAATTTAAGCGTCGGGTCCTCGCATATTTAGTGGAACTGTTGTCACCCCATTTTGAAGCCCGTCTGTCTGCTTTCCATACTTCGCCATTTGTTCAAATTTCTTTGGCAGATCGTTGGTTTGGCGGGTTGAAGAAATATTCAGTTTGTAGTCGTTGTTTCCTATGCTCGTGCCCCTTTGCAATTAGTAGTTGGCAATTATATATAAGATCTTATTGCTACTCATGCAATTAGCAATTTCCCTATTCCATACTTAGCCACTTTTCCAGAATTCCGCAAATATACAAACCGACCGCTGAACTGCCCCCATCATGATCTCTTCCATTTTACACATTTTGCACTCAAAAATTACAAAACATGAAATTTCACCGTGCAACACTCGATTGTCCTGACTATCCCTGTAACCCTTTTTTGAATCCCGTCCGACCGCTTTTCAGAGTTTGCCATTCTTTCCTTGCTCTTCATCGTCTCCGTCACCTTCACACTTGTCTATAATAAAAGAAAATAAAAAGTTATATATATATATATATACATAGCTTGTTTCTAAATATGGAATTACTAGCATTTAATTCTAACAGGTCATCATGCAGAAACCGTATAGATTGTCATTGATGGGTGAAAGGATCGAGGAAATCTCGTATTAATGTGCATTAAACCAAAATTTGTGGGGGGATTGTATTATCCCTTCCGAGTGTTCATTTCAAAATCATGAAATCTCGTTCACACTGCGTGGCCTTCGCACGTTCACAAAACCTCTATTCCTTAATTGCTCTTCACCATACCCGCCACCTGCACATTTCTAAATATGCAATAAATAAACTTTACTGCTAACAGTTCATCATGCACCACCAATACAGATTGTCATTAATCAACGAAAGGCTCGAGGAGCTTTTCCATTCATAGGCATTTAACCAAGATTTAGCGAAAAGTTACATTATTGTCTCTAACTGTTCATTTAAACCATCATCTGCAGCAAAGAAACCTTGTCATAAACCTATGGCATCATCTTGACAACAATTTTGTGGAGATACAGTGAACATCTTCGAGCGCGAGGATCAAAATTTCCACTAGTCCAGGGCATTTTCTTATTACTCAACCTCTGCTGGAAAGAACCAAGTAATTTGGAGCTCCAGGATTGCTCAAGCAGGCCGTGTCCCTAAGGTTTTTGACTGTAAGGACCTAGTCTCTTAGTGCGTCGATAAATTTATTGCAGACAAAAGAATTATTCCACTGCAGGACCGCTCTTCTGTTTCTTTGTCACCTCAGGTCTTCCACCAGATGCTGAAATTGTCAGAGCCAAGATTGACATTCAAAGGAGAAGATTGCAAATAGTTCCTAGCAAAGCATAATAACGGATTGGACCTCTTGCCCCTTTTTTTTGGAAAACCCGAATCTAGTTCCTGAAGATATTACAAGCATGCAGCTTAGTTCATTTAGAAATCCGTTTCACGAAATTGCCTGGCTGTTTACAAGAATAACAAGACATGAGTCCACAGGTACTGTTTCTTGCATGGCTCTTTATATTTTGTATTTCATAGTCAATGAACAAGCCATTTTTTATTGGGGCAGGTTAATTTCCAATGAAATCTCTTCCCAATTGTCAAGCTACAAAAGGGAAAATAAATTTTATATGTCATCCTATTTAGTTTTTGCAATAGCACATTCCTGTCGGTTTCCGCAACTGTCTCTGTCCAAGAATGTCAACTGCGAATTCCAACCAGTAACGTTCTAGTACCAGGCCTTGTGGAAGCACAAGGCTTCCCACTATTTTTATGAGGTTTTTAATGGCTTCCTGTCTGTTTTCAAAGTTTTCTTGTTAGGAGAAGATGTTCCCCGCATATCTGAACAAGCAACTAGTTTTTTGGACAAGAAGGGGACACTCAAACATTTGGATAATTACACTGTCATAAGAATTTTTGGCTCCACGGAACAACTTGCTCTCCTTCCATGTCACATTACAGACAGAATGTTTGCTGCAAAAGTAGCACGTCAATATAACTACTGGTTCCATCTGTTCCAAAGGAAGAAAAAAAAATAGTTCATTCCTCTGCCTGGGAAAACAGGGAAATTCGTGTTGAAAAATGTCAACAAAATTAACAATTTCCCAGCACATTTTAGCATATCCAACCTCAAATATGCTGAAGACATAAGAGGATTTGACCCCTATGATATTTTTAGACAACATTTACAAACACTTGGCCTCAGTGATTCTTTTGTAAATAAACACCTGCCCAAAAACAGAGATAGTGGTGACAACGGTCCTACCTCTGATGCCGACGACGTAGAGACAGTGCAAAGCTGCACTAAATTGTACATGCAAGAGGGGAAAGGCCCCAGTGACAAGAGTGTTCAATCCGCAAATAAGACTCCAAAAAGTACGGCATCCCGGAGCATCGCTCCAACGGCCCATCACAACAACAAAGAAACCCAGAGTTCTTCAAACAGAGGAGGAGATAATGACCCTCCTCACTCTGAAATTGATAGTTCTCAAAAGCTTCTAGTAGAGAAGAAGAGAAAAAAAAAAGTGGGGCAAGTGGAAGAGCCGAAAATTCAGAATGAGAACATGGAACTTGACATTGATCTGGATACCATGTTCCCTTTCCTTGATCAGATTGGAGACGCCATCCACCATAACCATCCAATGGACATATCCGTTACCCAAAATTTTGACGAAGATGAATCCTTCGTGTTCCAGAGCATTGTTTTTGATAGCCGGAACAAAAAATTGATAATTGAGAAAAAAATGGTTAAAAATAAGAAAGGAAAATCTCGTTTAGAGGTTGATGTTTCCAACATGCGGCCAACTTCACACCGCGACCAGAGAAGCACTTCATGATTCCATTGGAGGCATCGAGACTGAAAATTCCAGATAGAAGGACCAAGTCAAGGAATTGGAAGACGCTTTCATTCCTATGCCATTGCTTGTCGATCCTTTGGCAATAGCCATGCCTGGCACCCCTACACCCAATGTAAAAGCATCCTCCACCTTGCTCACATCCTGTAAAGGATTTGTGGAGAACAATATCATAAAAATAATGGAACTGGTTACCGAGGCGTGGAAAATATCACAAACCATCACTTCCCTTGGAACCAGTGCACATAGCTTGCTCGAGATTTTGCAGGCCGAATTAAAAGACGAAGAAAATTTCTTTTTAAAAACAATCATCCCTTTTGGCAAGATTGTCAACAATATGAAAAAAACAAAAAGAAGAGAAGAAGATCTTCCATCCAAAAACTAGATCGGCCAATTGAATGCATGTTGGAAAGAAAAAGTAAAGAACCCGCATCTCATTGTTCAGTCATGTGAACAAGCCATATCAAAGAAAGATAAATTATTCACAAAGGTGTCAAATATAGACTTAGCCGGGAAAACCAACGACTTCTAAGACCCCCTCTTAATCGCAAACTCCTTGCCCTTAACCAGGCAAGAGTTCGATAAACAGGTTGCTATGTTTAAGACCTTGTCTCTGGAACAATTTTACAACATCCTTCAATTTGATCAAGCTCACGTCTACGACTGGCTAGTCAAATATGCAGTACAGAATGAGGAAATTCATCAAGCTCTCTCTAATCTTTCTATCGACTTCTAGGAATTAGAAAACGATCTTTTCAACATAAAAATCTAAAATGAGATCAACGTCACCCCAATGAGAGGCTACATTGAATAATGGCTCGAAAGACAATTGAAACAGGTCGCCGACGAAAGACAACAGGAAGTTTCCAGCATTCCAGCAGTCGTGGAGAACATCCTTGAAACCGCAACCGCAAGAAAATAGCCAAAGGGCTCATATGTACCCTCACTATAAGTTTACTCATTACATCTTTATTTGTTTATCAACCCAGTTATTCCAGTTTCTTAAATACAAATGTATAGGAAAACACTTATACCTTTCCATTTCTTTTCTTTTGCATCTATTGCACTCTATCTTCTTTCCACAATCTCATTTCTTGTACATATTTCTCTAATGGTTCGCGTGAGCCCCAATCCCAGTCTACATGACAAACGCAATGAAATTCCAGTTTATATGTAACAAACTTTAACTTTTTTGTATATTTCAAAATTTCCAGTAGTATGTAACAAACTTTTTTTTTTGACAAATTTCAAATAAAAATGCATTTAAATTTTTATATGTTACAGACTCTATTCTTATCTTTCACCACTCTATATGACAAGTGCATTTAATTTTTAATATGTTACAAACTTTTATTTTTATTTTTCACCACTCTGTATGGAAAATGCATTTACTCTTTTATATGTTACAAACTTTTCTTTTTTTATATATTTCAAAATAAATGGTGCTCAACAATGCAAGCATCATTTACTTATACCCCATGTTCACAAATGCATTTAAATTTTTACATTTCTTATCTCCTATTAATTTCTTCTCATCATATATTTTTATCTTTCACCAGTTCATATGGAAAATGCATTTAAATTTCCAAATTTTTTCTTGCACTGTCAACAATTTTTTTACTTTGTTATATACTTTAAAAAAAAATAGGTTTTCTATATACTTTCAAAAAATAGATGGTGCTCTACCTGCCAACCTTCATTTATTTTTGCCCCATCTTCCCTGATATACATGTTGCACGCAACATTTCTGTGATATACATTTTGCACCGAACACTTCGTTTCGTTTACAATTCAACCCCATTTTCCACAATTTGCTTTCTAACCTCGTTGGCAGGTATTGCGCTACCATGCAACCTTGTTATAATTGATGATGCAACCGAACTGTTCATCTATGACGATTTTGATGATTCTATCATCTATTAGTGTTGTATGAGCAGATGTGAAAATATTAATTTCACATTTTATTTTAAATTTATAGTGACAAACAATGTTATTTGCCATGGATTTGTGAAAATATTATTGACCTATGCAACAATGAAATAGTTTGTCTCCTTTTAATGGTCATCTTAAATTTTCTATGACAGGTTTAATGGTCATATTACATTTTCTATGAAGGGCTTTTTAGATTCTTACCCACTATTTTTGGCTTAGTAATAATATAAGTCGAAACTTGTGAACAAAACATCTACAAGATATCCTTCTCTTCATCTCATAACATTCCTAACTCTTCTTAGTTCCATTGGCAAGTCATTTCCAAGTATTGCAGTGTTAGGGTTAGGGTTAGAAGTACAGTTTCATTTTTGCAATGGGTTAGGGTTAAGTACAGCTTCATTTTTGCAATGCAATTACCTTAAAAAGATTGCTGCATATTTATTTATTGAATTGATATTTTTAATTCTATCATTGAATACTTATTGATTGCTTACAGATGATGTCTACACGCACTATGTCAATACATTAAATACCATTATCGAATTCCAAAAACTTACACCCATTATGCCAATACATTAAATATCATTATCGAATTCCAAAAACTTAAAACGCCTTTATCAAACCCTTGAGCGTGTTTTGTGGCATCCCTCATGTTCTCAACCAACTTGATCACCTAGATCCACCCGAGGAAGTTACCAAAATTTTCATTTCTTTGTGTCGAAGGAAAAATATAATATTTAACAAAAGCCTAAAATTTTCCTTTGTCTAGAAGGGAAAATATAATATTTAACAAAAGCCTAGTCTTTGTAAGACTACGACCCAAACTACTAAATACAATTTTTTAATAGGTGTTCATCTACTTGTAGACTAACTAAAATATTTCTAGTAAAATCTTGTACCTAAAATTAGGTATGTAGTAAAAGCATATTCCTACATCATATGTTACTAGTGTTGTTTAAATGTCCTTCCAACGACACCATTCTTAACGGGTCATTCAAGGCTATGTTTAATATCTAGACTAATACATCTTCTCATAAACATTTTTCACAAAATGTATCTTTGTGAGATCATGGAAAGAGTAATGCCTTTTATGTGCAAAACAACCACCCATGCCATTCGTTATGTCTGTGTTTTCATTATTGATTCACTCACCGTATCCACCACTTACAATATGTAGCTATCCACCACTTACAATATGTAGCTTCCTCGAATTTTTATTACATAGATTTTCATTTGTACTCCAAAGATACTATGCTTTCAACATAATATTATATTATTTATTTACATATTAAAAACCATATCTCCTTTCTGTGAAAAGGAACAACCCATGTGCAAAGGAACAACCCATACCATTGGTTATCTTTGTGTTTTCATTATTAACTTGCTAGCAACCCACGACTTCCAATATGTAGCATAATATTATATTATGTATTTACGGATTAAAAACAATAGAATTGAATAATTGATGATGAGCCTGATAGTTGGTGTAGTAGAATTGAATTGATGATGAGTGATAGTTAGTGTTATTGGATTCAGTTAGTAGAATTGTTTAGGTTGTATAATTGGGGCCATACTCAGAGTAAGGAAAAATATCCTAATATATATTTCAACTATACTTTGTATTATAATGTAAGCATTTTTGTCTTTGGAAGCATATAGTTCATATTATTCATGATTGTTCAATAGTTTTTTTTTTACGGATTAAAAACAATAGAATTGAATAATTGATGATGAGCCTAATAGTTGGTGTAGTAGAATTGAATTGATGATGAGTGATAGTTAGTGTTGTTGGATTCGGTTAGTAGAATTATTTATGTTGTATAATTGGGGCCATACTCAGAGTAAGGAAAAATATCCTAATATATATTTCAACTATACTTTGTATTATAATGTAAGAATTTTTACCTTTGGAAGCATATTTCATATTACTCGTGATTGTTCAATAGTTGTTTCAACGGGTTATTCATTTCTCTCCCCTCTCACTATCGATCGGGAAAGATGGGCGGTGGGGAATAATGGGCAGACTGAATTACTCTATGACACTGATCCCTAAACATTTGATCGAGTCTATATAGTCCTAGCAATAGGGGTGGAAGCCAATGCAGATACATTTAGAGAACGAGTGGGGGGTGGGGGAGGGCGGGCATTGGCTTTTATGTGTGTAAAATATATTCAAACATATCATATGTAGCGAATAGGAACATTGAAACAAAGTGCACTCACAAGACAAATGCACATAGAGACACATGAACACACACAATAACTTGTCTATTCCATTATAGAAATGGGTATTTCTATACAATGGTGAGATGGGCTGCAACGTTGATCAGCTTCAAGATCAATGGATGGAATTAGTTCTTCTAGAAGTTTCTTGGCTTTCGAGAAGTTACCAGAGTCCATGTATTCAATGCATGCATCTACCATGTTGACCTGTTTAATTAATGGTTAACACTCCTCTTTAATTAAACAACCTTTACAACACCTATCTTATCTCTACATATTGCAAACTTAGCCTTTTCAAGAGGCTTTGTAAATATATCAACAACATTATCATATCATTTGTGACGTAATACAATACTTCAATTTCATTTAAGTTTTTTTTTTCTCTTACAAATGATAAAGTGTCTCAATATGCTTTGACTGAGTATGATACATTGGGTTGTTTGTTAGTTTGATGAAACTTTGGTTATCACATTTGTGCATATTGACCAAGCATGATACATTGGGTTGTATGCTAGTTTGATGGAACTTTGGTTATCACATTTGTTGATTGATGATTGTTGGTACTTTTTGCTTTTCTCCAATGATTGTTGGTACTTTTTACTTTTCTCCAAGTATCCTCCTTAGCAAAATTGCTTCACATATGGAACTGCATAATGCTTTGTAGTCAGCATCAGTGGATGACAAAGAAATAGTTGGTTGTTTCTTACTTCTCCAGGTCCTTTATCCGACATTGAATACATATCTGGTGATAGAATTTCTATCATCTGGATCTCCTACCCAATGAGAATACGAGAAACCTGTCAACTCAACATTAAAATCATTAGTATACTCAATACCAAAATCAATAGTCCCTTTCAAATATCTAAGGACTCTCTTAGCAACTTTCCAATGATTTTCATGAGGCTTAGCCATAAATTGGCTAAGAATGCTAACTAAATATGCAATATTTGGCCTCGTTGCGGTGAAATAATTCAGACTTCCCACCAATTGTCGATACAAAGTACCATCCGCCTCTTTTGTGTCATCATTATTGTTGAGCTTAAAACTCTGTTCTAATGGAGTAGATAATGGTTTATATGTGTTCATATTAAACCTCTTGAGTGCCTCCTTTGTATATTTGTTTTGTGTGATTAAGGTCTTCCTATTTTCTCTCCATCCCTTAAGGCCTAAATAGTAATGTGATTGTCCAAGATAATTCATTTAAAATGCAAGTGACAACTTTATTTTGATCTCTTCAATCAACCTAGTAGCACTTCCTCTCATGATGAGATCATCCACATATAAATAAATCAAAGCAATTTGACCATTTCTAGTATACAGATTGGGATCAATTTTACTTTTTATAAAACCTTATTGAAAGAAGAATGTGTCAATTTTCTCATACCAAGACCTAGGTATTTGTTTAAGTCCATATAAATATTTCTTCAACTTGCATACAAGATGTTCTTTAAGTCCAAATAAAGATTTCTTCAACTTGCATACAAGATGTTCTTGACCTTTTTTTACAAACCCCTCTGGTTGAACAAGATAAACCTCTTCTTTTAATTCTCTATTCAGAAATGTTGGCTTGACATCTAACTGATACAACATCCAATTATGCTTGGTATCCAATGCAATCATTAATATATTAGTATTAATTTTCATTATAGGTTCAAAAGTGTCTTCACAATCTATCCCTTCTTTCTGTGAATAACTCTTGGCAACCATTCTAGCTTTATATTTATCTATACTACCATAAACATTAAATCTATACTTGAACAACCATTTTGGACCTATGGAGATTTTGTTCTCATACAATTTTTTCAATTCCCATGTTTCATTTTTAGTTATAGAATCATATTGTTCTTTCATGGCATACATCCATTCTTTATGGTCTTTAGCTTGCTCATAATTTAAAGGCTCCATTGTATTCATAGCTTGAGTCATTAAAGCATAGTATTTATACCTGATAAAGGGGTCTTAGAATGTCTTGTTGTCCTCCTTAGTTCTTCATTTCTTTGTGGAGTTATTTCACTTCTTCTAGGCATACTTTGGCTACTTGTAGAATCTAGGATTCTTGAACTTGTTCATCTTCCTTAGTTCTTCATTTCTTTGTGGATTTCTTTCACTTCTTCTAGGCATACTCTGCCTACTTGTAGAATCTAGGATTCTTGAAGCTTCACCTTGAACTTGTTCATCTTCTTCTTTAGCACTTTCCTCATTTTCATTAGGTAGATTCCATACATCATAACCATATACTTTTCATAATTCATCTACATTTTCATGAAACAACACATCTCTACTTGCAAACACCTTATGAGTGTTAGGATCAAACATTTTATAAGATTTATGATTTGTATAATAACCAATAAATATACATTTAATTGCCTTGGAATCAAGCTTTCTTCTATCTTCTTTTGGAATATGAACAAATGCTTCTCCCAAATATTCTCAAGTGACTAACTTGTGGTTTATATCCATAAAAATATTCAAAAGGTATTTTGTGCTCTAAATTTTTTGCATGACTCCTATTCTTTAGATACACAACAATACTTATTGCTTCATCCCAAAAACCACTAAAAATATTTTTACCTTTTATCATATTGCGAGCACATTCGACCAAGGTTTTGTTTTTCCTCTCAGCTACTCCATTTTGCTAAGAAGTATGTGGCATTGTAAAATGCTATTGAATCCATTATTTTTGCAATACCTTATGAATGCCCCTGATGTGTACTCACCTCCTTGATCTGATCTGAGAATATTGATGTTCCTTCATGTTTGTTTTTCAACCATATTCTTGAATTCTTTAAAATATTCAAGACATCACTTTTTTTCTTGTAAAGTAAACCCAAGTGTATCTAGTTATATCATGAATGAAGATAAGGAAATAATATGTTCCTCCAAGAGATCTAGTTTGCATTGGTCCACAAACATCAGTGTGCACTAACTCAAGAATTTCATGTTTCATTTTATCTGTATGTGTAGGAAAATCTTCCCTATGTTATTTACCTAATGCACATCCTTTACATTCAACATGTTCACTCTTAAGCACTGGAAGACCCTCTACCATTTCTTTCTTATGAAGCAACATAAAGTCATTATGGTGTGTCCATACCTTTTATGCCATAACTCTTCCATTGACATAGTTGTGGATGTCAACGCTTGATGATCTCTCCTTGTAACATCAAGCTTATATAGTCCTCTAGCTCTGGATCCTCTTGCAATGAATTTGTAGTGATCTTGTATGTCCTTCACAACACATTGTGACTTAACAAATTCAAATTTTAGATCATGATCTGGTGGATATTGAAATTAAATTCCACTTTATGCCTAGCACATACATTGCATTATGGATTTGTTTCACCTCACCAATAGGTAAAGTCACAGATACATCTCCATACCCTTTAATTTCATGTGATCTATCATATCCTAGATAGATATGAGCACCATTACTATAATATGTATCAAACCAATTCCTATTACATGACATGTGAATGGAAGCAGTAGAGTCAATAAACCAAGCATTTACATCATCAGTTTTTGTTGATAAAGAAGCATAAAAAACAAACAACTTGAGGTTTTTGAAATCATCACATACTGTGGCATCTTTATTAACAAAATTTCATAAATGTTTGTTATATTTGGACTCATTAAAATTCCTCCTCCTACACTCTTCATCATAATATCCAAACTTACCACAATAGAAGCATTCAACATTCCTTTTCACATTTGTGTTTGTGCTTGGTGGTGCCTTGCCATGATCCGGTTTTGCATGTGGCTTGCCTTATTTAGTTATCCTCCATGACTTTCCTTTGCATTGTTGTTTCCTTTTCGCCACCATGCCAGATCTAAATAGTGAAATATTCTATTGATATTCTTTCTACAGTCTTCCTCTTATAGAAGAATATATGTCATTTCATCAAAAGTATGGGCCTTTTCCCTAGTTCCAAGACCCATGATGAAAATTTAATATTCATTCAACATGCCATTGAATGTGACGATGAATATTCATTCAACATGCCATTTAAGTTGACAATGACCAAGTTGGTACTAGAAATCTTCTCACCAATATTTCCTAGCCTATCTTTCAATTCTTTGATTCTAGAAAGGAAATTACTAATATTTTCATTCTCCTCCATTTTTAATTGAAAGAAGTTTACTCTTCAAAAACAACAAAAACAACACATGGTTTGTGTTCATACTCTCATACAAACCTTTAAGTGTCTCCCAAGTTTCATGGGATGTTTTGCATTCCTTGATGTGTGGGATGATATTGTCCTTGACAGACATCCTCAAGAGCACCTTCACTTTGGTCTCTCGTCGCTCCTAATCTTGAACTAAGGTTGTCGGAGAAAATGGTTTTGCTTCGTCTCCACATGTGATTGACCAAACATTGTAGCCCTTCGTCAACGTCTGCAACTTAAACTTCCAATTTACATATTTTATCCATCTAATTTATTTGATTCATTTACATATAAATCAACTATGATATTTTTCATTTTTAAAAACACTAAAATCTCTTCAAAATAACATAAACTTTAACACCCAAAGAAAAAGATATATAATAATCAATAATTCAAATTGTGTAGGACCCCAATCACAATGTTTTTTTTAATATGACATGCCATCTCCACAACATAAACTATCTCATGTTTATGTTAAACCCTCACATATAAACACCATATCACACAACCAAAATGTCATATCAAACTTTTTAAAATTAGCACACCATCGAACTTTTTCATGTCACCCCTTTTAACTCATGTTTTATATTCTTTAATATATAATAGGTTACTTTTATCAAAACATCTAAAATCACATTCCACTCAAATCAACCACCAAAATTACCATGGCAATAAAATACTACATTTATAAAATCATTTTTCACTTAAATCAACCATGAGACTTACCATGGCCATAGAATACACCATTTATCAACCACAAGAGTTACCACGGTCATAAAATGCAACTTGTATACCTTCTATCACCTCTATTCTTGGCTGGCCTGTGGGCTCCTCTACCACGCTGCTTGGACTCTTATACCACACGACTCCTTTATGGATTAATATGTAGGCCCCGGAGCACAATCTCTCATATGGTGGCTCCACACGGTTCCTCTATCACACCTATACAACATAAGAAACTTACTCTTGCCACACAATCTTTTTGTCTCCTTGACAAGTTCGCAGATTACCTGCTCCAAGCTTGGCCAGTTATGATTATATCATAACTTTTTCAATCTCAAGAAGGCCACTAGTGACTCAGAATAACTTTTTCAATCTTAACATATTATTTACACGCTCCACTGAAAACATCTGATTCTAAAAAAAATCAAACCTGAATTATATCATAACAAAGTATTATAATTTGGAGTTGATTTTAGTATTATTATTTGAAGTTGGATTTTTGGTCTATTGACGATTATGATGTACTCAAAAATTGATTTACGTAGACAACTTATCTTCTGTGCCTTATAGAAACAATTTTTGGAACTTAAAATATATTTATTGGGTATATGATACCATTGCATGGAAAAAGGTAAAAATTGTAGCTCTTGATATTCTTCTAAGCTTGTTTACCCAAATTCCTTAAGAAACTAGTATTTTCCCATTCATTTACACAGAGCTATGTGGCCACCAGGGGTTCATGGAAAGATAGCTACTTAACGGTGTTTTTCTCTTGAAATGTGTAGGTTTTCCAACAAGACCATCATCATAACAATGAAATATGCCTATATGTGGCATTTGTACAAAGTTATGCCATTATAGTACTTTGCACTGCAAACGCCATCTGACAACAAGTTTAACTCATTCCATTGCCTCCACACATCTGTGTTTAATTTTTCCCTTTCTTTTGCATATGTCAATGATTTCCTTGTAAAATAGATTTTCCATATCTCATGACAATAGAGCCAGACATCAATAATGATAAGGAAAACACTAGCCAAGCTTCTTTAGGCAAATAATCAGTAACGGACTAAGCATCATGCCCACGACTTACAATATGTAGTTTCCTCGTATTTTTATTGCATAGATTTTCATCTGTACTCCTAAAATACTATGGCTTCAACATCATATTATACTATGTATTTAGGAATTAAAAACCATAGAATTAAATTGATGTTGAGCCTGATAGTTGGTGATGCTTAATTCAGTTAGTGGTATTGGTTATGTTGTATAATGTAGTAAGCATCCTACACAATTAGATATCACAAAAATGACAATGGTATTGGTTATGTTGTATAATGTAGTAAGCATCCTACACATTTAGATATCACAAAAATGACAATGGTATTGATTATGTTGTATAATGTAGTAAGCATCGTACACCATTAGATATCACAAAAATGACAGGAGAAAATTCAATATTGGGGCCATACTCAGAAAAAGGAGAAAGATCATAATATATATTTCAAAGATAATTTGCTACAAGAGTTCGTTGATGTTGAATTAAATTTACTTTCCTTTGGAATCATAGTTCATATTACTCTTGATTGTTCTTTTTTCTCCATTGTGGTTGCGAGGTCTGATGTTGAATTAAATTTACTTTCCTTTGGAAGCATAGTTCATATTACTCGTGATTGTTCTTTTTTCTCCATTGTGGTTGCGAGGTATGATCTAATGCCTCGACAAATCATCATTTGATTTGAAATAAGTATTTCCTTTACGTAATTGGTTGTAGCCCTAATGTAACATCCTTCATTACCACACTTAACAAGATGCTCTGATACCATAATGCAACATCCTCCGTTAGCACATTTAACAAGATGCTATGATACCACAATGTAACATCCTCTTTTACCACACTTAACAAGATGTTCCGATACCACTTTGTAATGCACCCAACTTACTACTGAGCAATGTTACTCCAACATCTAGTGCAAAGGTTCTTGATCTAAAAATGAAGAAGACTTGAAATCTTGAAAATATTTGCAAGTAAAGTTTATGTGTTAAAAGCAAATGGATCAACTTTGCAACACATTATTAATAGGATTTACTCATTTAAGATGCATATAAACAACAACATAATCAATGACCATAAACACACAACACAACAAATGATAAAGGAGTTCACCCCTCTCTTGGGCTACATCTCTTGGTCCAGCTTCCAATGGATCATTATTATTATTATCTCAAAGTGCTCAAAAAAACGTGCTTTACATTGCTCAAAATGACCAATAGACTCCTCCAATGGCTTCAGAGCGTCCAAAAACCCCTAGCTGGTCTTTTTCGGCACCTTGTTTGGCCAAAAAACGAAGAAGTTAGGCTTCCTTGAAGTCCCCTCTTCAAGCTTGCTGTCTCTGCATCTACAAAACACACCCTTGTTCATTTAACCTAGCACACATGCCATTTAAAGTGTAAAAACCCTACACTAAACGCAACCGCACCAACGGTGCGAACTGTAGGACGGTTATGGGTGCACCAGCCCCTAACCGCCAAACTCTCGGACACATGCGGTCACCATATGACCTCGGGCTAGTGCAAAAGAGGGCTCCGTTTTCCAAACGAATAGAATAATGAAAAATGGCGGTAAACCATTTCAAAAGACAATGGTCGGCGGTCAATGTAATAACCGTTGGAACCACGCACATGCGCCATATAACATAGCTGTGGTCATATATCAAATAGCGCGCGACCAAGGGCTGGGGCTAAGCCCCGACCCGGTCGCGGCCCAAACCACACATACACTCTAATTTAAATATATACCGGAACATATATATAATAAACAACGCCCGATGGCGCGCCGGTTGGTGTCTCTTTGCCAAGTTGTTGCCCCTGCCCGGAGGTCGCGGGGTCGACTCCTGCCAATGACAAAACTTTTAAACCAAACAACAAGTGACACGTGGCGGCCACGGATTGGGCCACGTGTCAACATACCATTAGCCACCAAAATGACATGTGTCAAACGCTCATATGCCAACTGTCTGCCAATAAGTGAAGGCCACATCATCATCTGCCACCTGGACGTATGATCTCTGTGTAATGATCCTAAGCCATTATGCAAGGATCATCACTGTTTTGGTGTCTTTTTAAAACTTTTTCTGAGTGAGGTATTTCATCAAACACTTTGTTGATCTACCTTTTAGATGTGTTTATATGTGTGTATGCAGCAAATAACATAAAGAGATAACCATGGAACATACCTCAACCATATGCAATAAGATAGACAAGCCAAAACATCTCAATTCTTCTTTATTCATAAAATAGAGAAGCTTGCTACAATGAAGATGCCGATCTGGAATGCTCAACAGATGGCCAAGAAGATAGACAATAGATAAGAGCTGCTACAAAATGCTCCCGCTAATACAAAAGATGCCTCCAAAGGTTGAATAAGAAATGAACATCAATACAAGCAGATCTGAATGCCAAACTCTCCAACTGAAGAATGGCATGCTCCAATAGAAGGCTGAAACCCTCAATAACTCGGCCCTGCTACCAAAAATGTCCAATCACCCTAATAAATATGCCAACTGATAGATCGGGTGATGGTAAGAACAACCCAGGTGACCAAATCTCCAAGATCCCTCTCAATCTCTGTAGATCTGAAATCCCCCACTGAATGGTGCACCCCACTAGATGACTGAA
>ML809783.1:51219-105810 GCA_009831015.1 Picea engelmannii | reverse complement strand
GTATTTGAGTAAAGTTTCTTGAGAAGACAAATCTACTCCCAAAACCAAATCTCTTCTCCTAAATTCTTGAGTAAAGCTTTGCACACTCTGTCCTTTAGCTTGTCTAAAATTTTGCCATTCCATAGTAGCCTTTTGCTTATATGTCAATGGATAAAATTGTTTTTTAATTGCAGCAATAAAATCATTCCAAGAAATTAAAATTTTACCATGCTTCTTCATGTACTCCCGAGTCTTGGATTCCCACCAAATGAGTGATGCACTATCCAATCTTAAAGAAGCAAGCTGAATTTTGGTTTCATCATCTTGAATTTTTTGTATTCTACAATACACCTCAATCTGACGTATCCAATTATCTAGTTTCTCAGCATTAACTTCTCCATTGTATATTGGCAATTCAAATTTAATATCAAGTTTTAATGAAGGAATTTGCGAAGGAGTTTTACCATGTCCCTTTGGAGAGTTTGTAAGAGGTCTTGAATTGGTAGAAGAAGAAGAAGAAGAAGATGGAGGAGAGGGTGGTGGAGAAGCACCATTCCCTCCATTTCCATTTGGAGTTTTATCACCACTGTCTCCCTTATGCTTTGAAGAGTTGGAGCCTTCACCTTGCAACAATGCATTCCTTTCCATCAAGATCTTCATAATCTCTCTCATTTCCATGACAGCCTTTTTGAGATCTTCATCTTCTGCAGGAACACGTTCATGACTTTCTTCATGAGCCATACTTGGTGAATGCCTCCTTGAAACTTGCGATGATTGTATATGTTTCCTCCTTGAAGGATGAGAACTTGGCTCCACAAGTTGACCTTCTCCTCTTGTGAGTTTCAACCTTGTAAGCATTAGAAAACAAAACACTTGCAAAATAATTAAGTTTTCAAAAACCAGTGCTCTGATACCAACTTGATCTAAAAATGAAGAAGACTTGAAATCTTGAAAATATTTGCAAGTAAAGTTTATGTGTTAAAAGAAAATGGATCAAATTTGCAACACGTTATTAATAGAATTTACTCATTTAAGATGCATATAAACAACAACATAATCAATGAACATAAACACACAACACAACAAATGATAAAGGAGTTCACCCCTCTCTTGGGCTACATCTTCTGGTCCAGCTTTCAATGGATCATTATTATTATTTTCTCAAAGTGCTCAAAAAACGTGCTTTACAATGCTCAAAATGACCAAGAGACTGCTCCAATGGCTTTAGAGCATCAAAAAACCCCTAGCTGGGCTTTTTTGGCACCTCGTTTGGCCAAAAAACGAAGAAGTTAGGCTTCCTTGAAGTCCCCTCTTCAAGCTTGTTGTCTCTGCATCTACAAAACACACCCTTGTTCATTCAACCTAGCACACACGCCATTTAAAGCGTAAAAACCCGGCACCAAACACAATCGTGCCAACGGTACAAACTGTAGGATGGTTATGGGCATGCCAACTCCTAACCGCCAAACTCTCGGACACATGCGGTCACCATATGACCTCGGGCTAGTGCAAAAGAGGGCTCTGTTTTCCAAACGAATAGAATAATGACAAATGGCGGTAAATCGTTTCAAAAGCCAATGGTCGGCGGTCATTGTAATAACCATTAGAACCGTGCACATGTGCCATATAACATAGGTGTGGTCATATATAAAATAGCGCGCGACCAAGGGTTGGGGCTAAGCCCTAGCCCGATCGTGGCCCAAACCACACATACACTCTAATTTAAATATATACCGGAACATATATATAATAAACAACGCCCGGTGGCGTGCCATTTGGCAGGTCTTTGCCAAGTTGTTGCCCCTGCCCGGAGGTCGCAGGGTCGACTCCTGCCAATGACAAAACTTTTAAACCAAACAACAAGTGACACGTGGCAACCACAGATTGGGCCACATGTCAACATACCATTAGCCACCAAAATGACACGTGTCAAACACTCATATGCCAATTGTCTGCCAATAAGTGAAGGCCAGGTCATCATCTTCCACCTGGACATACAATCTTTGCCATGTCAGCGTACGGTTATTACACGTCAGCATCCGTACGGACTGCACAGTCAGCGTCCCCCTTTTTTACCTGTTTGACGATTTGAACAGATCGCGATATCTCTCACTCCCGACGTCCGTTTGAACCCAAACGAGTTGCGTTGGGTTCGCAACAACGAGGCCTATGCTCTCGTTTGATTTGAAGTGATTCCGAGCACTTTGAATTTTTGAGCAAAATTTGATCCCCTGATCAGTTCTACTCTATAACATTGGTCTACATAGAAATACTTGAATTAACATGCATAACCCCAAGTTGGTCGTGCCACACAAAATTTCCTCTTCTGACACTACTTATAACGATGAAAGTAACACAATACAACTAAACACACAAGCATGTTGAAAACATAAAAATACTATACATGTAATCCACTCTTAAAATCTAATCACTACGTAGTATGTGTGCAACCATTCAGGTATCACATGCAAATTCTATTCTCCTTGTGAAAGCGGATTGCTTCACTATGCACACAGTGAATCCAACCTCTTGTGCACACAATGAATATATCCTTTTGTGCACACAAATAAATTTCTTGCACGCACAACCATTCTAACCTCGCCTCAAAGACTCATGACCATTATTATAAGGTTAAATTAACTAGAATAACCAATAACAACTGTCATATCCAACATGTACGACTACATAAATAGAATACCAACACCACACTTACATGTGCAAGCAACATTATATAGAGTGACAACAATTACTTATATGCAACTTCATACAAGAATTAAACCCATATCAGACATAGATAATTAACCATGTAGTAAATGACACTTATCTTTTATGAAAGTCACAAACTACGAGTAGAAC
The DNA here is from genome assembly GCA_009831015.1 of Picea engelmannii. Taxonomy (NCBI): domain Eukaryota; kingdom Viridiplantae; phylum Streptophyta; class Pinopsida; order Pinales; family Pinaceae; genus Picea; species Picea engelmannii. The sequence continues at coordinate 102,975 of ML809783.1, read as the reverse complement.
TCAGACGTTCCTCCCAGACATAGACTCTGTTGCTCATAAAATTTCAGAAACAGGTCACCCCTGAGCTGAGGATTAAACTCCACCAGGGAAAAAGGATTCCTATTACCAGGTTAAGATCTAATAAACAATAAAATTGTTCAGTCCAAGGTGCCCACTATTGCAGCTAGTCTATAGTCTCTCACTCCTCGCATGTCTCTCCCACCCCAAGAAGTGTTTCCTTTCTCTACTCATCAGTCCCTCGACTTCCCCACTTCTCTTCTAGGGATTCAACAACAAGTTGGACAAGAAGTCTTAGAGAACTGCAACTAATTCCCAACACACCAAGGAACAATTTCCAATAAAATTTCACATGGAGAGAATGCTCACGAGCCTGAAAACCCGCCTCTTCAACAATAAATTTATCAGCTGGAGAGAATGCTCACGAGCGTAACAACCTTCTTCTTCAACAATAAATATCTCACCTGGAGAGAATTCCCATGGGCTTGACAACCTATCTCTTCAACCACAAATCAGTTTTTCCAAAACACAAGTTATACAATAGCAGTCAATTCTAGATCTTTCCCTATAGGAGTGTTGATTTGAATGATGAATCAATGAAAATGAAATAATATCCCCCTAAAATACACCAAGGACAACAATATATATTTCATGCCTTAAACTGGACACTTATTACCTTCAAAATTAGTTGTAGTCGCTTGGTGACTCATTCACATCCCTCGGGAACTTAGGATAAATAAATATTCATAAATTACACTTTTCAGAAATATTAATAAAATATTCCTTTGGAATTAATCCCCTTCAAAAAATTATATGTACAATTACAAATGAGGTTCGGATTAGGGACATTACATTCCCCTCCCCCTTATTTATGCATTGTCCTCAATGCATTATATACACATGTGCATACAAAATTTCAAAAGTATTCAAAAATATATAGATACTCTTCTCGCATAGTATCCTTGTGCTCCCAAGTTGCATCCTCATGACCGTACCAGGTCCATTGGACCTTTACTAGCTCCATGACTCGATTCAAAAGTTGTTTGAGTTTCCGATCCAATACGAAATTTGGTCGCATTCGAAAATTTCCTTCTGACTCCACCTGAATCACATTCCAATAAATAATACAATTATCATTAGGTACATACTTTTTAAGAAATGATACATGGAAAAAATTATGAATACACAAGGATGCAGGCAATGCAAGCATATATGCGACAGGACCAGTCCTCTCTAGCATTTCAAATTGCCCATAGTAGTGTCTTTCTAACTTAGAACAATTTCCCAACTTAAACATCTTGCTTTCACTTTCAAGAACACATGGTCACCCACCTTAAAATCTTTGTGGGTTCTTCCTTTATCTGCACAACTTTTCTATCTGTCTTGGGAAACCTTTAAATTCTGTCTTATCTTCATCACTTGCTCTTCCATTTCTCAGAGCAGATATTGCCCAACCATGACTCTATCTGCTAGGTTGTCCCAACTCACTAGTGTGTTTCATTTTCTACCATAAAGTGCCTCAAATCGGATCATCTTTAAAGATGCTTGATACCCATTGTTGTAAGCAAACTCTATCAAGTGAAGGTAGTCTTCCCATTTTGATGGTTTATCCATCACATACATCCTAAGCATATTTTCAATCACCTGATTTACCCTCTCTGTTTTTCCATCTATCTCAGGGTGACATGTTTTACTAAATTTCATATTTGTCCCAAAACCTTTGAATAGCCCTTTCCAAAAATTTGATGTGAACTTGGGATCTTTGTCAGACACAATTATCTTAGGTACACCATGCAACTTAGCAATTTCTCTCTTGATATTTCAGCATTGTTGGTTGCCTTTTGTGCTAACATCACTGGAATAAAATGGGCATCTTTAGTAATATTTTCCACCACTAACATAATAGAATCATTTTTCTTAGAAATCCTAGGCAACTTAGTAATGAAATCCATGGTTACAAATTCTCACTTCCACTCAGGAATGACTAAAGGATGTATCAAACCAGCTGGATGTATGTGCTCAGTCTTGACCTTTTGACATTCAAGGCATCTAACAATAAAATTAGAAACCTCATTATTCATTCTTGGCCAAGTGATCCAGGTGGATATCGGTGGCCACCCACCTTTTCCGACTGGCTCAAAACAATTTTCTGACAAATTTGGCAATTTACTATTTTTAGTAGTTTTTAATATTCAGGGCCATTTTGAGGGCCCAAATGAAGGTTTTTTCGAGATAGAGGTTCTCAATTATATCCATAGGCATAATTGGTCCCCCAAAATGAATCTCCTCGACGATACCTTTCCAACGAGCTATCATACGCCTAAAATGGAGATCATATGCAAAAGTTACAACCCCGGGAAGTTGATGTACTAACTTACACAAACGAGGCCCACATGACTTTTGGCGCTTTATCTCTTAGGGTTAGGTTTTTAGATGTCTAGGACTTTTTGCATTCCTGTTTATTGTAAAAATGCCTTCAAATCCTCATTGTAATCATCTTCTTGCAAATGCGAGTAGTCGTCACATCTCTTCTCAGAGATAAGATGCCACTATTTTAGCGAGTCTTTCACTCTGTATTTTTACAGTCTCTGTACATTTCTTCCATTAACAGAAATCGTGTATTACTGTATATCTGTGTTTATGGTTGCATTTCTGATACATTTCTGTTATATTATTGAATATCTTTGATATCTCTGTGCATTTATTTATTATATCTCCGATCTCATTTCGTGCCGAAAATAATCCGGATCAGTGGTATCAGAGCAGGCTGTTCTTGGTCATTTTTTTCAATGCATGTCCCCGACGAGGTCTGAGTATAGCAATTTGGGTCTCAATATTGTCTCTCTTGAGGACAATCGCTCTCGCACACCCAAGAGACCCTCAATGGTGGAAGAAAAGAAAGATGATGGAGCAGACGATCCTATCAGTTTGTTGCTTGAGCAAGCTCTCACGTGACAGAGGGACAAAATGATGGAGAATTTTTTCCACATCCTTCAACGTCAGTCGATAGCAACAGGCACATCTTCATCAAGCGACCACTTTGGAGGCACCTTTCCTTTCAAGGTACAAGTTAATTTTGATATTCCTATATTTGAAGGACAGATAGATGCAGAAGCCCTAAAAAAATGGTTAAATCTGCTAGTAGGTTATTTCTCTGTTCACAAATTTTTCGACAAAGAAAAGATCACCTTTGCACTCCTAAAATATCTCCCCCGTGTCAAACATTAGTGGGAAACTTATTGGGAGTAGAGTTCCACAAAGGATTCTGAAATATATGGGGCAGATCCCACTTGGGATTTTTTTGTGGATGCGGTAAAGGAACAATATTACCCTATTGGCAACTATGAGGACCAGTACATGAGATGGACCACAATGCGGCAAGAGAGGGGACAAGCAGTTTTGGAGTTCACCAATACCTTCCATACATTGCGCACCAAGCTGGGTATCAAAGACTTCGAACGATATTTGGTTCTGAAATACTGTGGGGCTCTACACAGATACATACAAACTAAAATGGATTTTCTGGACATCTCATCACTTGGTGCTGCCTATCGATATGCTGTTAAAATCGACCAGAAATTTAAGCACCAGAACAAACAGGATTTAGGTTTTGCAAATCCGCAACAACCAAAGTATGACAAAGACGTCCCTAACAAGCAATCTCCTGAAAACCAGTCCAAGCCACATGAAAATAAGGGTCACGGGAAGACAAAGAAGGACACTGGAAAATGGTGCGATTTCCACAAAATCCCCTGTCACAACACCGATGAAAGTCGCTCAAAACAGTCATTGGTGGCCGAGATCAAAGACAAGGAGCCGAACCCTGTTTCAGAATTTGATTCTGAAAATACTGGTAAATGACAGATCATTGACGCAGACCCCACTGCTATTGTCACGACCGCAACAATTCAACTAGAAGAGCCAATAGAGCCTGAAGAGGGGGAGCACCTTTTTCATTCACGGATGTGGGTGAAGGGGACCCCACTACATTTTATTGTTGATAGCGGAAGCTAGAAGAACCTCATCTCAACAGAGGTCGTCAAATGGTTGGGATTGTCGACAACACCACACCCACAACCATACAACATCGGGTGGCTTCGCCAAGGACAAGATCTTCATGTCAGCCATCAATGTCGATTGTCATATGGCATCCAACACTTCAAGGATGAGGTATTATGTGATGTTTCCCCACTAGATGTCTGTGATGTTCTCTTGGGCCAACCATATATGTGGAAGTGCCACATTGTTTATGAGTCTCAACCCCACAATGTCATTGTTTCTCTAGGGGGTCATCTCTACAGAATATCAGAGGTATTTTCGACTACTGTTCCACCTAAAAAGTGTCGCAAGATAGTATCTCATACTGTAAAATTCAGCTTCTTCTTCACAATCTGTTCAAAATGGGAACAAAAGGACACTGCAACCACTACAGCTTTGCCCCAAGCACCTTCTATCCAACAGAAGCAGGTCAACAAGGTTGCAACAAAGAAAAAAGATTCCTTCTGCACAACATCCTCTCATGTAGCCCGACTTGTTGAACAGCCTCAACCTCAATAGGTTCATGACAGACGTCCATAAACTGAGCAGCGCGACATCTCCAGAAAGGCAAGCAACTCATCAAGTTGCAGATTCAACAAACATTTTTCCCTCTCCCCCGGGAACTCAACGCAATGGATACCATTGCTTCCTAAAGAGGGAGGATTGATCCAGGTGGATATCGGTGGCCACCCACCTTTTTCGACTGGCTCAAAATAGTTTTCTAGCAAATTTGACAATTTACTATTTTTAACAGCTTTTAACTTCCCAGGCCATTTTGGGGGCCCAAATGAAAGTTTTTCGAGATCGAGGTTCTAAAAGAATGGAAAAAAGAGGCATAATTGATCCCCCAAAATGAATCTCCTCGACGATACCTTTCCAATGAGCTATCATACGCCTAAAACAGAGATCGTATGCAAAAGTTACGACCCCGGGAAGTTGATGTACTAACTTACCCAAACGGGGCCCACGTGAATTTTGGCGCTTCATCTCCTAGGGTTAGGTTTTTGGATGTCTAGGAATTTTGGCATTCCTTTTTATTGTAAAAAGGCCTTTAGAGCCTAATTGTAATCATCATCTTGCAAATGCAAGTAGCCATCACATCTCTTCTCAGAGATAAGCTGCCAGCATTCTAGCGAGTCTTTCACTCTGTATTTTTACAGTCTCTGTATATTTATTTCATTAATAGAAATCATGTATTACTGTATATCTATGTTTATAGTTGCATCTCTGATACATTTATGTTATATTATTGAATATATGTGATATCTCTATGCATTTATTTATTATATCTCTGATCTCATTTCGTGCCGAAAATAATCCTGGAGGCACCTCGCCTTTCATGGTACAAGTTAATTTTGATATTCCTGTATTTGAAGGACAGATAGATGCAGAAGCCCTAGACAAATGGTTAAATCTGCTAGAAGGTTATTTCTCTGTTCACAAATCTTCCGACAAAGAAGAGATCACCTTCGCACTTCTTAAAGCTCTCCCCCATGTCAAACATTGGCGGGAAACTTATTGGGAGAAAAGTTCCACAAAGGAGTCTGAAATATATGGGGACGATCCCACTTGGGATTTTTTTGTGGATGCGGGAAAGGAAAAATATTACCCTACTGGAAACTATGAGGACTAGAACATGAGATGGACCACATTGTGGCAAGAGAGAGGCCAAGTAGTTCCGTAGTTCACCAATACCTTCCATACCTTGTGCACCAAGTTGGGTATCAAAGACTCCAAATGACATTTGGTTATGAAATACCATGGGGCTCTACACAGATACATACAAATGGAAATGGATTTTTTGGACATCTCATCACTCGGTGTTGCCTATCGATATGTTGTTAAAATCGAGCAGAAATTTAAGCACCAGAACAAATGAGATTTTGGTTCTGCAAATCCATAACAACCAAAGTATGACAAAGACGTCCCTAACAAACAGTCTCCCGAAAACCAGTCCAAGCCACATGAAAAGAAGGGTCACGGGCAGACAAAGAAGGACACCGGAAAATGGTGCGATTTCCACAAAAGCCACTGGCACAACACCGATGAATGTCGCTCAAAATACTCATTGGTGGCCGAGATCAAAGACAAGGGGACGAACCCTGATTCAGAATCTGATTCTAAAAATACCGGTAAAGGACAGATCATTGACCCAGACCCCACTGCTATTGTCGCGATTGCAGCAAATCAGCCAGAAGAAACAACATATCCTGAAGAGGAGGAGCACCTTTTTCATTCACACACATGGGTGAAGGGGACCCCGCTGCATTTTATTGTTGATAGCGGAAGCCAGAAGAACCTCATCTTAGCAGAGGTTGTCAAACAGATGGGATTGTTTACAACACCACACCCGCAACCATACAACATCGGGTGGCTTCACCAAGGATGAGATCTTCGTGTCAGCCAGCAATGTTGATTGTCATATGGCATCCAACCCTTCAAGGATGAGGTATTATGTGATGTTGCCCCACTAGATTTCTGTGATGTTCTCTTGGGCCAACCATATATGTGGAAGCGCCACACTTTTTATGAGTCTCGACCTTGCAGTGTCATTGTTTCTCTAGGGGATCATATCTACAGAATACTATAGGTAGTTTCAACAACTGTTCCACCTAAAAAGTGTCGCAAGGTAGTATCTCATACTGCAAAATTCAGCTTCTTCACAATCTATTCAAAATGGGAACAAAAGGACACTGCAACCACTACAGCTTCACCCCAAGAACCTTCTATCCAACAGAAGCAGGCCGACAATTTTTCAGCAAAGTGAAAAGATTCTTTCTGCACATTGTCCTCTCATGTAGCTCAACTTGTTGAACAGCCTCAGCCTCAACAAATTTGTGACATACTTCCAGAAATTGAGTAGTGTGACGTCTCTAGAAAGGCAAGCAGCTCACCAAGATGCAAATTCAACAAACGCTTTTCCCTCTCCCCTGGGAACTCAACGCAATGGAGACCATTGCTTCCTAAGGAGGGAGGATTGATCCAGGTGGATATCAGTGGCCACCCACCTTTTTTGACTAGCTCAAAACAATTTTCTTGCAAATTTGACAATTTACTATTTTTAGCAGTTTTTAACTTCCATGGCCATTTTGAGGGCCCAAATGAAGGTTTTTCGAGATCGATGTTCAAAATGATATACAAAGGCATAATTGAGCCCCAAAAATGAATCTCTTCGACAATACCTTTCCAACGAGCTATCATACGCCTAAAACAGAGATTGTATGCAAAAGTTATGATCCTGGGAAGTTGATGTACTAACTTACCGAAACGGGGCACACATGACTTTTGGCGCTTCATCTCCTAGGGTTAGGTTTTTGGATGTCTAGGACTTTTGGCATTCCTTTTTATTTTAAAAATGCCTTCAGAGCCTCATTGTAATCATCTTCTTGCGAATGCGAGTAGCCATCAAATCTCTTCTCAGAGATAAGCTGCCACCATTCTAGTGAGTCTTTCACTCTGTATTTTTACAGTCTCTGTACATTTCTTTCATTAGTAGAAAGCATGTATTACTATATATATGTGTTTATGGTTGCATCTATGATACATTTTTGTTATATTATTGAATATCTTTGATATCTCTGTGCATTTCTTTATTATATCTCCGATCTCATTTCGTGCCGAAAATAATCCAGATCAGTGGAATCAAAGCAAGCTATTCTTGGTCTTTTTTTTTAGTAAATGTCCCTCTTGAGGTCTGAGTATAACAAGTTGGGTCTCGAGCTTGTCTCTCTTGAGGAAAATCTCTCTCGCACACCCAAGAAACCCTCAATGGTGGAAGAAAATAAAAACGATGGAGAAGACAATCCTATCAGTATGTTGCTTGAGCAAGCTCTCACGTGATAGAGGGACGAAATGATGGAGAATTTTTCCCACATCCTTCAATGCCTACCGATAGCAACAAGCGCATCTTCATCAAATAGCCACTTTCAAGGCACCTTGCCTTTCAAGGTACAAATTAATTTTGATATTCCTGTATTTGAAGGATAGATAGATGCAGAAGCCCTAGAGAAATGGTTAAATCTGCTAGAAGGTTATTTCTCTGTTCACAAATTTTCTGACAAAGAAATGATAACCTCCACACTCCTTAAAGCTCTCTCCCATGTCAAACATTGGTGGGAAACTTATTTGGAGAAGATTTCCATAGAGGAGTCTGAAATATGTCTGGTCGATCCCACTTGGGATTTTTTGTGGATGTCGTAAAGGAATAATACTACCCTATTGGAAACTATGAGGACCAGTACGTGAGATGGACCACATTACAATAAGAGAGGGGCCAAGCAATTCTGGAGTTCACCAATACCTTCCATACCTTGCGCACCAAGTTGGGTATCAAAGACTCCGAACGACATTTGGTTCTAAAATACCGTGGGGCTCTACACAAATACATCCAAACTGAAATGGATTTTCTGGACATCTCATCACTCAGTGCTGCTTATCGATATCCTATTAAAATTGAGTAGAAATTTAAGCACCAGAACAAACGGGATTTTGGTTCTACAAATTCACAACAAACAAAATATGACAAAGACGTCCCTGAAAAATAGTCTAACGAAAACTAGTCCAAGCCACATGAAAAGAAGGGTCACGAGAAGACAAAGAAGAACACCATAAAATGATGCGATTTCTACAAAAGCCCCTGGCAAAAAACCGATGAATGTCGCTCAAAACTGTCATTGGTGGCTGAGATCAAAGACAAGGAGCTGAACCCTGATTTAGAATCTAATTCTAAAAATATTGTTAAAGGACAGATCATTGATGCATACCCCACTGCTATTGTTGCGATCACAAAAATTCAACTAGAAGAACCAACAGATCTTGAAGAGGGGGAGTTCCTTTTTCATTCACATATGTGGGTGAAGGGGGCCCCGCTGCATTTTATTGTTGATAGAGAAAGCCAAAAGAACCTCATCTCAGCAGATTTCGTCAAACAGTTGGGATTGTCGACAACACCACACCCGCCACCATACAACATCAAGTGGCTTCGCCAAGGACAAGATCTTCGTTTCAGCCAACAATGTCGATTGTCATATGGAATCCAACCCTTCAAGGATGAGGTATTATATGATGTTGCCCCACTAGATCTCTGTGATGTTCTCTTGGGCCAACCATATATGTGGAAGCGCCACGTTATTTATGAGTCTCGACCCTGCAGTGTCATTGTTTCTCTAGGGGGTCATCTCTACAGAATACCAGAGGTAGTTCGGACTATTGTTCCACCTAAAAAATACCGCAAGGTAGTATCTCATAGTGAAAAATTGAGCTTCTTCACAATCTGTACAAAATGGGAATAGAAGGACACTGCAACCACTACAGCTTCACCCCAAGCACCTTCTATCCAATAGAAGCAGGTCGACAAGGTTGCAGCAAAGAGAAAAGATTCCTTATGTACACCATCCTCTCATGTATTCTGGCTTGTTGAACAACCTCAGCCTCAACAGGTTTGTGATAAACTTCCACAAATTGAGCAGCGCGACGTCTCCAGAAAGGCAAGCAACTCACCAAGATGCAGATTCAACAAACGCTTTTCCCTCTCCCCCGGGAGCTCAACGCAATGGAGACCATTTATTCCTAAGGAGGGAGGATTGGTCCAGGTGGATATCGGTGGCCACCCACCTTTTCTGACTCACTCAAAATGATTTTCTCGCAAATTTGGAAATTTACTATTTTTAGCAGTTTTTAACTTCTGGGGCCATTTTGAGGGCCCAAATGAAGGTTTTTCGAGATCGAGATTCTCAATGATATACAAAGGCATAATTGAGCCCCCAAAAGGAATATCCTCGATGATACCTTTCCAACAAGCTATCATATGCCTAAAACAGAGATCGTATGCGAACAATACGACCCCAGGAAGTTGATGTACTAACTTACCCAAACGGTGCCCACATGAATTTTGGCGCTTCATCTCCTAGGGTTAGGTTTTTGGATGTCTAGGACTTTTGACATTCATTTTTATTGTAAAAAGGCCTTCAGAGCCTCATTGTAATCATATTCTTGCAAATGCTAGTAGTCATCACATCTCTTCTCAGAGATAAGCTGCCACCATTTTAGCGAGTCTTTCACTCTGTATTTTTACAGTCTCTATACATTTCCTTCATTAATAGAAATCATGTATTACTGTATATCTGTGTTTATGGTTGCATCTCTAATACATTTATGTTATATTATTGAATATCTGTGATATCTCTGTGCATTTCTTCATTATATCTCTGATCTCATTTCGTGCCGAAAATAATCCAGATCAGTGGTATCAGAGCAGGTTGTTCTTGGTCGTTTTTTTTCAGTGCATGTCTCTGACGAGGTCTGAGTATAGAAAGTTGGGTCTCAAGCTTATCTCTCTTGAGGACAATCATTTTCACACACCCAAGAAACCCTCAATGGCAGAAGGAAATAAAAACGATGAAGAAGACGATCCTATCAGTCTGTTGCTTGAGCAAGCTCTCATGCGACAGAGGGACGAAATGATGGAGAATTTTTCCCACATCCTTCAACGTGTGCCGATAACAACAAGCGCATCTTCATCAAACGACCACTTTGGAGGCACCTCTCCTTTCAAGGCACAAGTTAATTTTGATATTCTTGTATTTGAAGGACAGATAGATGCAAAATCCCTAGACAAATGGTTAAATTTGCTAGAAGGTTATTTCTCTATTCACAAATTTTTCGACAAAGAAAAGATCACATTCACACTCCTTAAATATCTCCCCCATGTCAAACATTGGTGGGAAACTTATTTGGAGCAGAATTCCACAGAGGAGTCTGAAATATATGGGGTCGATCCCACTTTTGATTTTTTTGTGGATGCGGTAAAGGAACAATATTACCCTATTGACAACTATGAGGACCAATACATTAGATGGACCACACTGTGGCAAGAGAGGGGCTGAGCAGTTCCAGAATTCACAAATACCTTCCATACCTTGTGCACCAAGATGGGTATCAAAGACTCTGAACAACATTTGGTTTTGAAATACCATGGGGCTCTACACAGACACATTCAAACTAAAATGGATTTTCTGGACATCTCATCACTCGGTGATGCCTATCGATATGCTATTAAAATCGAGAAGAAATTTAAGCACTGGAACAAATGAGATTTTGGTTCTGCAAATTCGCAACAACCAAAGTATGACAAAGACATCCCTAATGAACAGTCTCCCGAAAACCAGTCCAAGCCACATGAAAATAAGGGTCACAGGAAGACAAAGAAGGACACTAGAAAATGGTGCGATTTCCACTAAAGCCCCTGGCACAACACTGATGAATGTCGTTCAAAATAGTCATTGGTGGCTAAGATCAAAGAGAAGGAGCTGAACCCTGATTCAGAATCTGATTCTGAAAATACTGGCAAAGGGAGGATCATTGACGCATACCCCACTGCTATTGTCGCGGCCAAAACAATTCAACCAGAAGAACCAATAGATCTTGAAGAGGGGGAGCACCTTTTTCATTCATAGATGTGGGTGAAGGGGACCCCGCTGCATTTTATTATTGATAGCGGAAGCCAGAAGAACCTTGTCTCAGCAGAGGTCGTCAAACAGTTGGGATTGTCGACAACAACACACCCACAACCATACAACATCGGGTGGCTTCACCAAGGATGAGATCTTCTTATCAGCCAACAATGTTGATTTTCATATGGCATCCAACCCTTCAAGGATGAGATATTATGTCATGTTACCCCACTATATGTCTGTGATGTTCTCTTGGGCCAACCATATATGTGGAAGCGCCAAGTTGTTTATGAGTCTCGAACCCACAGTGTCATTGTTTCTCTAGGGGTCATCTCTACAAAATACCAGAGGTAGTTTCAACTATAGTTCCACTTAAAAAGATTCCTTCTACACACCATCATTTCATGTAGCCTGACTTGTTGAATAGCCTTAGCCTCAACAAGTTAATGACAGAATTCCGCAAACTAGGTAGTGCGACATCTCTAGAAAGGCAAACAACTCACCAAGATGTAGATTCAAAAAATGCTTTTCCCTCTCCCTCGGGAGCTCAACGCACTAGAGACCATTTATTTATAAGGATGGAGGATTTATCTAAGTGGATATTGGTGGCAACCCACCTTTTCCGACTGGCTCAAAACCGTTTTTAGAAAATTTTACAATTTACTATTTTTAGCAGTTTTTAACTTTTAGGGCCATTTTGAGGGCCCAAATGAGGTTTTTTCGAGCTCGAGGTTCTCAAATATAGAAAAATGTGTGATTGAGCCTCAAAAATGAATATCCTCGATAATACCTTTCAAACGAGCTATCATACGCCTAAAATGGAGATCGTATGCAAAAGTTATGACCTCGAGAAGTTGATGTACTAACTTACCCAAACGGGGCCCACATGACTTTTGGCGCTTGATCTCCTAGGGTTAGGTTTTTGGATGTCTAGGACTTTTTGCATTTCTGTTTATTGTAAAAAGGCCTTCAGAGCCTCATTGTAATCATCTTCTTTCGAACGCGAGTAGCTGTCACATCTCTTCTCAGAGATAAGCTACCATCATTCCAGCGAGTCTTTCACTCCAAATTTTTACAGTCTCTGTACATTTCTTTCATTAATAGAAATTGTGTATTACTGTACATTTGTGTTTATGGTTTCATCTCTGATACATTTATGTTATATTATTTAATATCTGTGATATCTCTGTGCATTTCTTTATTATATCTCCAATCTCATTTCGTGCCGAAAATAATCCGGATCAGTGGTATCAGAGCAGGATTTTCTTGCTCGCTTTTTTCAGTACATGTCCCCAACAAGGTCTGAGTATAGCAAGTTGGGTCTCGAGCTTGTCTCTCTTGAGGACAATCATTCTCGCACACCCAAGAAACCCTCAATGGTGGAATAAAATAAAAACGACGAAGGAGACGATCCTATCAGTCTGTTGCTTGAGCAAGCTCTCACGCGACAAAGGGACGAAATGACGAAGAATTTTTCCCACATCCTTCAACACCTACCGATAGAAACATGTGCATCTTCATCAAGCGGCCACTTTGGAGGCACCTCGCCTTTCAAGGTACAAGGTAATTTTGATATTCCTGTATTTGAAAGACAGATAAATGCAGAAGCCCTATACAAATGGTTAAATCTGCTAGAAGATTATTTCTCTGTTCAAAAATTTTCCAACAAAGAAAAGATCACCTTCGCACTCCTTAAATCTCTCTCCCATGTCAAACATTGGTGGGAAACTTATGGGGAGCAGAGTTCCATAGAGTAGTCTGAAATATATGGGGCCGATCCCACTTGGGATTTTTTTGTGGATGTGGTAAAGAAACAATATTACCCTATTGGCAACAATGATGACCAATACATGAGATGGACCACACTGCGACAAGAGAGGGGCCAAGAAGTTTTAGAGTTCACCAATACCTTGCATACCTTGTGCACCAAGATGGGTATCAAAGTCTTCGAACGACATTTGGTTCTGAAATACCGTGGGGCTCTACACAGATACATCCAAACTGAAATGGATTTTCTGGACATCTCATCACTCGGTGTTGCCTATCGATAGGCTGTTAAAATCGAGCAGAAATTTAAGCACCAGAACAAATGAGATTTTGGTTCTGCAAATCTACAACAACCAAAGTATGAAAAGGACGTCCGTAACAAACAGTCTCTCGAAAACTAGTCAAGGCCACAAGAAAAGAAGGGTCACGGGAAGACAAAGAAGGACACTGGAAAATGGTGCAATTTTCACAAAATCCCCTGGCACAACACTGATAAATGTCACTCAAAACAGTCATTGGTGGCTGAGATCAAAGACAAGGAGCCAAACCCTGATTCAAAACTTGATTATGAAAATACTGGTAAAGGACAAATCATTGATGCAGAACCCACTGTTATTGTCACGAACGCAGAAATTCAACCAGAAGAACCAACAGATCCTGAAGAGGGGGAGCTCCTTTTTCATTCACAGATGTGGGTGAAGGGGACCCCACTGCATTTTATTATTGATAGCAAAATCCAGAAGAACCTCATCTCAGCAGAGGTCGTCAAACAGTTGGGATTGTCGACAACACCACACCCACAGCCATACAACATCGGGTGGCTTCGCCAAGGACGAGATCTTCGTGTCAGCCAACAATGTCGATTGTCACATGGAATCCAACCCTTCAAGGATGAGGTATTATGTGATGTTTCCCCACTAGATGTATGTGATGTTCTTTTGGGCCAACCATATATGTGGAAGTGTGACGTTGTTTATGAGTCTCGACCCCGCAGTGTCATTATTTCTTTAGGGGGTCATCTCTACAGAATAGCAGAGGTAGTTCCGACTACTGTTCCGCCTAAAAAGTGATGCAAGGTAGTATCTCATACTGCAAAATTCAGCTTCTTCACAATCTATTCAAAATGGGAACAAAAGGACACTGTAACCACTACAACTTTGCCCCAAGCACCTTCTATCCAACAAAAGAAGGTTAACAAGGTTGCAGCAAAGAGAAAAGATTCCTTCTACACACCTTCCTCTCATGTATCCCGACTTGTTGAACAGTCTCAGCCTCAATAGGTTTGTGACAGACTTCCACAAACTGAGTAGCGTGTCGTCTCCAGAAAGGCAAGTAGCTCACCAAGATGGAAATTCAGAAAACACTTTTCCCTCTCCCCTGGGAACTAAACGCAATGGAGACCATTGCTTCCTAAGGATGGAGGATTGATCCAGGTGGATATCGGTGGCCACCCACCTTTTCCTACTGACTCAAAACAGTTTTCTGGCAAATTTTGCAATTTACTATTTTTAGCAGTTTTTAACTTCCGGGGCCATTTTGCGGGCCCAAATGAAGTTTTCTCGAGATCGAGGTTCTCAATGATAAACATAGGCATAATTGATCCACCAAAATAAATCTCCTCGACGATACCTTTCCAACAGGCTATCATACGCCTAAAGCGAAGATCGTATGCAAAAGTTACGACCTCGGGAAGTTGATGTACTAACTTACCCAAACCGGGCCCACATGACTTTTGGTGCTTCATCTCCTAGGTTTAGGTTTTTGGATGTCTAGGAATTTTGGCATTCATTTTTATTGTAAAAAGGCCTTCAGAGCCTCATTGTAATCATCTTCTTGCGAATACGAGTAGCCGTCACATCTCTTCTCAGAGATAAGTTGCCACCATTCTAGCGAGTCTTTCACTCTGTATTTTTACAGTCTCTGTACATTTGTTTTATTAATAGAAATCGTTTATTACTGTCTATCTGTGTTTATGATTACATATCTGATACATTTCTATTATATTATTGAATATCTGTGATATCTCTATGCATTTCTTTATTATATCTTCGATCTCATTTCGTGACGAAAACAATCTGAATCAGTGGTATTAGAGCAGGCTGTTCTTGGTTGTTTTTTTCTGTGCATGTCCCCGACGAGGTTTGAGTATAGCAAGTTGGGTCTCAAGCTTGTCTCTCTTAAGGACAATAGTTCTCACACACCCAAGAAACCCTCAATGGTGGAAGAAAAGAAAAACAATGGAGCAGATGATCTTATCAGTCTGTTGCTTGAGTAAGATCTCACGTGATAGAGGGACGAAATGATGGAGAATTTTTCCCACATCCTTCAATGCCTACCGATAGACACATGCACATATTCATCAAGCGGCCACTTTGGAGGCACCTCTCCTTTCAAGGTACAAGTTAATTTTGATATTCTTGTATTTGAAGGACAGATAGATGCAGAAGCCCTAGACAAATGGTTAAATATGCTAGAAGGTTATTTCTCTATTCACAAATTTTCCGACAAAGAAAAGATCACCTTAGCACTCCTTAAAGCTCTCCCCCATTTCAAACATTGGTGGGAAACTTATTGGGAGCATAGTTCCACAGAGGAGCTTGAAATATATGGGGTTGATCCCACTTGGGATTTTTTTGTGGATGTGGTAAAGGAAAAATATTACCCTATTGGCAACTATGAGGACCAGTACATGAGATGGACCACACTGCGGCAAGAGAGGGGCCAAGAAGTTCTAAAGTTCACCAATACCTTCCATACCTTTTGCACCAAGATGGATATCAAAGACTCCAAATGACATTTGGTTCTGAAATACCGTGGGGCTCTACACAGATACATCCAAACTGAAATGGATTTTCTGGACATCTCATCACTTGGTGTTGTATATCGATAAGTTGTTAAAATCTAGCAGAAATTTAAGCACCAGAACAAACAAGATGTTGGTTTTGCAAATCTGCAAAAACCAAAGTATGACAAAGATGTCCCTAACAAACAGTCTTCTGAAAACCAGTCCAAGCCACATGAAAAGAAGGGTCACGGGAAGACAAAGAAGGACACTCGAAAATGGTGCGATTTTCACAAAATCCCCTGGCACAACACTGATGAATGTCGCTCAAAATAGTCATTGGTGGCCAAGATCAAAGATAAGAGCCGAACCTTGATTTAGAATCTGATTTTGAAAATATTGGTAAATGACAGATCATTGACACATTACCCCACTGCTATTGTTGCGATTGCAACAATTCAACCAGAAGAACCAACAGATCCTGAAGAGGGGGAGCACCTTTTTCATTATGATATGTGGGTGAAGGGGACCCCGCTGCATTTTATTGTTGATAGCGGAAGCCAGAAGAACCTCATCTCAGCAGAGGTTGTCAAACAGTTGGGATTGTCAACAACACCACACCTGTAGCCATACAACATTGGGTGGCTTCACCAAGGACGAGATTTTCATGTGAGCCAGTAATGTCGATTGTCATATGGCATCCAATCTTTCAAGGATGAGGTATTATGTGATGTTGCCCCACTAGATGTCTGTGATGTTCTCTTGGGCTAGCCATATATGTGGGAGCGCCACGTTGTTTATGAGTCTCCTGCAGTGTCATTGTTTCTTTAGGGGGTCATATCTACAAAATACCAGACGTAGTTCCAACTACTATTCCACCTAAAAAGTGCCGCAAGGTAGTATCTCATACTGCAAAATTCATCTTCTTCACAATCTATTGAAAATGGGAACAGAAGGACACTGCAACCACTACAGCTTCGCCCCAAGCACCTTCTATCCAAGAGAAGCAGGTTGACCAGTTTGCAACAAATAAAAAAAATTCCTTCTGCACACCATCCTTTCATGTATCCTGACTTCTTTAACAACCTCAGCCTCAACAGGTTCGTGATAGACTTCCACAAACTAAGCAACACGACGTCTCTAGAAAGGCAAGGAACTCACCAAGATGCAGATTCAGCAAACGTTTTTTCCTCTCCCCTGGAAACTCAAAGCAATGGAGATGAATTCTTCCTAAGGAGGGAGGATTTATCTAGGTGGATATCGATGGCCACCCACCTTTTTCGACTGGCTCAAAACAGTTTTCTGACAAATTTGGCAATTTACTATTTTTAGCAGTTTTTAAATTCCGGGGCCATTTTGAGGGCCCAAATGAATTTTTTTCGAGATTGAGGTTCTCAATGAAATATGGAGGCTTAATTGAGCCCCCAAAATTAATCTCCTCGATGATACCTTTCCAACGAGATATCATACACCTAAAATGGAGATCGTATGCAAAAGTTACGACCCCGGGAAGTTGATGTACTAACTTACCCAAACGGGGCCCACATGACTTTTGGCGCTTCATCTCTTAGGGTTAGGTTTTTGGATGTATAGGAATTTTGACATTCCTGTTTATTGTATAAATGCCTTCAGAACCTCATTGTAATCATCTTTTTGCGAATGCGAGTAGCCGTCACATCTCTTCTCAGAGATAAGCTCCCACCATTCTAGCGAGTCTTTCAGTCCGTATTTTTATAGTCTTTGTCCATTTCTTTTATTAATAGAAATCATGTATTACTATATATTTATGTTTATGGTTGCATCTATGATACATTTCTGTTATATTATTGAATATTTGTGATATCTTTATGCATTTCTTTATTATATCTCCGATCTCATTTTGTGCCGAAAATAATCCGGATTAGTGGTATTAGAGTAGGCTATTCTTGGTCATTTTTTTCAGTGCATGTCCCCRATGAGGTMTGAGTATAGAAAGTTGGGTCTCAAGCCTGTCTTTMTTGAGKAAAATCACTCTCACACACCCAAGAAATCCTCAATGGCTGAAGAAAATAAAAACGACGGAGCAGACGATCCTATCAGTCTGTTGCTTGAGCAAGCTCTCATGCGACAGAGGGACGAAATGATGTAGAATCTTTCCCACATCCTTCAACATCTGTCGATAGCAACGTGCGCATATTCATCAAGCGGCCACTTTGGAGGCACCTCAACTTTCAAGGTACAAGTTAATTTTAATATTCTTATATTTGAAGGACAGATAGATGTAGAATCCCTAGACAAATGGTTAAATCTTCTAGAAGGTTATTTCTCTATTCACAAATTCTCTGACAAAGAAAAGATCACCTTCGCACTCCTTAAAGCTCTCCCCCATGTCAAACATTGATGGGAAACTTATTGGGAGAAGAGTTCCACAGAGGAGTCTGAAATATATGGGGCCGATCCCACTTGGGATTTTTTTGTGGATGCGGTAAAGGAAAAATATTACCCTATTGGAAACTATGAGGACCAGTACATGAGATGTACCAAACTGCGACAAGAGAGGGGCCAAGCAGTTCCAGAGTTCACCAATACCTTCCATACCTTGCGCACCAAGCTGGGTATCAAATACTCCGAACGACATTTGGTTCTAAAATAACGTGGGGCTCTACACAGATACCTCCAAACTAAAATGGATTTTCTGGACATCTCATCACTCGGTGTTTCCTATCGATATGTTGTTAAAATCGAGCAGAAATTTAAGCACCATAACAAATGGGATTTTGGTTCTGCAAATCCGCAACAACCAAAGTATGAAAAATATGTCCCTAAAAAACAGTTTCCCGAAAACCAGTCCAAGCCACATGAAAAGAAGGGTCATGAGAAGACAAAGAAGTACACTGGAAAATGGTGTGATTTCCACAAAAGTCCCTGGAACAAAACTGATGAATGTCGCTCAAAATAGTCATTGGTGGCTGAGATCAAAGACAAGGAGCCAAACCCTTATTCAGAATCTGATTCATAAAATACTGGTAAAGTACAAATCATTGACGTAGACCCCACTGTTATTGTTGTAACACCCTGTTTCCCCTAGTTTGTAAAAATAACGTGACTGGCCAAGAACTATGGAAAACTCATAAATGTGAATATGTGATGTAAATGGACCTTGAGGAAAAGGTCAATGAATGTGAATAACATTTTGAATTTTTATTGCAGGACTGTTGAGAGGGGATGTGCAGAAAAAGAGACCACGATGGCAGTGGAAGGCACCTGAAAAGGTGGTGTTAACTTCCACCGAGAACTAATACCGTATTTGGACTCCACTGGCCCGGAGAAACAAAATCGGCTCGCTAGCCCTAAATTAAATGACTCACAGGCTGGTAGGTAGATGGCTTAATGAGGGATGGGGAGGTGAACCGCCTATCCGTAGAGCCATCATGATTGAACAACACGAAGGTAATCATGCCACACACAACCTCGCAAGAGGATAAGGCGTGGGGTAGAAGCGATTGCGGGGGAGGACGCGAGGGGAGAACTCTGGCATTACGCAGAGTGAGTGATAGCAGAGAGGAAGGATTGGAACCTTCGCTCCTAGTCACTGGAAAACAGAGATGCAGTCTCACAGCATCGTGGTATCAGCTCGAGGGTGGCTAGTGGTAAATCCTCTGGGAGTCGCTAAGCCTACGGTTGGGTGGAAACGAGCACCCCTCTCAGCAGTTGCACTCACTTCTAGTGTTATTTCTGATAAGTGTTTTGCCTCTGGCTCCTTGAAATATATGTATTTTGATAATTATGCTCATAAGTTGTGAAACTGTAAAATTTTTCATTATAAGAATGTTTGTGTGGTATTTTGATCAGTACTATTAGTTGTATATGCTTATAACAGAAAAAACATGCATGGCTTATGTTGATAAATGAATTTAGTTATGCATAAGTTGAACCAAGCCAGACTTCCAGTCCGTCTCGGGAATTTGTTTCCCCTTATCTGTCTCCCGGAATGCCCCGGAATAGATCTCTTCACAGAGATTCCCTCCTTGGAAAGGTTTACCAAGAACCTGGAAAAAGGACTTTAATGTGAAAGTCTTAACAACCCTGTACGATGAGGAATGACCCTCTTAAAATCTCGAAGTAGCAGCGTAGGGATAAGTATCGATCGATGAACGAGATCCCGTCAGAAGATCCATGGTCATTCACGACCGTTAGATTGACGAAAGAAAACAAGGGCGTTGCATACCTTGCCCCTTTTCCTCTATCTTCATGAATAGCGAGGAAATCGAGATCGTAGACCCCCAAGGTCCATAAGAACATCTGGACCATTGATTTTTCCACATCCATGAAGTAGTGGGAGAGTGCGTGACGTGGGACAGATCTGAGTCGTTAGATCTTAGCTAGAACAAACCGATAGCCGTTGGATCTGTCAAGAGATGCATGAGGGTTAATTCCTCGTGAACATGAGGTTGAAAGTCCCGACGAGAGGCGTGGCCATCAAGATATCGACGTTCGTGAAATTGGGAGTCACGATGACATGAGATCGGGAATTTTCATAGTGAAAATTCTGGAATCAATCTGAGTTGTCCATCATAGGAGGACACGTGGGCAAGATCAGAAGCCTGTTGGCATTTTGGAGATCGAAGGGGCAAGATGTCGTAGTATTTCAATAGTGTAAACTCTGGAATTGCGAGAAGCGATTAGGACCGTCCATCTTAGGAGGACGCATGGCTGCAATCGAAGCATTCGGGGAAAGTCCCGAAAGGAAAGTTATCCATCGGGAAATCGGGAATCCCGTGGGCAAGAAGTCCAAGCACTCCAGAATTGTGAAGTTCGGAATCCTGACCAAGTGAAAAGCGTCCATTGTAGGGCCATCTGTCATCATATCGGCATATCGGGATTCGGCGGATCGCGAATCCAGAGGACAAGCACATTTCGTCATTGGAAAGTCCAAAAACCCGACAGGAGATAAGGCTGCAGTCTTGTGAGATAGTGGTCACGTGGGTCAGGAGTTTAGCCAGGAGGGCTAACACGTAAGGGACCATATCGGTGAATTGGCTCATCGGATATCGGGGATTCAAGAGAACAGGGAACTCTTGACATCGGGGATCACGAAACCCCGAAACCCGAAGGGATATGCATTTACCATTGTGGAAAGAGTAGTGGTCGTATGCAAAGGCCGTGATAGGGAAAGAAGGACCTATGGATCGGGTTTTGACAGAGATTCCAGCAGGGAATCCAATGAGCCTCTTCATCTCATGAACTGATTGAACGATCCTATGGGCGGACGTGCTTGGGAGCGCAACTGCATCACTTCCCATATCGGAAGTCGGAGATTAGAATGACGAAGAGTCTTGGAGTCATTGCACTTTGAACTCCCGAGTACCGAAACCCCGAAAGGATCCATGTCATTGGATCAAGGGAGGCTTACGACCATTGATCTCCCTTTGGAGGGAAACTTTGGAGACCTCGGAAGTTTCGGGGATTTGAATGGGGAAAGGTAGAAGTCGTGTATCGCGATTCCCTGAATCGCGAAAAGCCGATAAGCTCTTGGCTGGAATAAGCGCATGGATACCGTATAGGGTCACGTGGACAAGACCCCAACAGAGAAACTTGCCCCTCGCTAAGCCCCGTAGGACTTCGGGG
Organism: Picea engelmannii; assembly: GCA_009831015.1. Taxonomy (NCBI): domain Eukaryota; kingdom Viridiplantae; phylum Streptophyta; class Pinopsida; order Pinales; family Pinaceae; genus Picea; species Picea engelmannii. The sequence goes on along the minus strand of ML809783.1, from coordinate 81,333 downwards.
ATTCTGATTGTTGAGAAATCAACGAAAATTTTTGATTTGCGTAGTGGGTATCTGACAAAGTGGTATCAGAGCATGGTTACAACACTCGGCCTGATTGGGCTCATGCACGAGTTGCACATAAGCTCCGTTTGAAGTACTCCTATGAAGAGTAACCCCTAACGTAACTCTCTTATCCAGGATTAAAACTTGGAAATGAGAACCCGACTGTGTATGCATGTGAAAGAGTTATAAATTATGCACAAATTATAAAAATGTATGTAACTCTTGACTAATAACCAGTGTTTATCTTTTCACTCAAGTGGACGATCAGCCGCGGGAATATACAGACGCAGAGTATGGTGACTCACCAAGAGGTGGGAGAAGGCTCCCACAATAGAGACGAAGAGTCTGATGAAAGAAGAGCAATAGGAACCCCTCCAGACCTAGCCGAGACTGTGAGGAGTCTCATGGTTGCATTGCAAAGCTGCAAGGCCGACAATGAAAGCATGATGAAAGAACAAGAAAAGCAAACTGAAATTAATGTAGTTTTACTGCAGAGCTTATCCGACCTACAATGACAAATGCAGCATGAACCCGAGATGTAGAAACATGGTTGTATCAGTGGCCATACTGAGAGGAGCACCTCAAGAAAGGTCCACCCAAGAGGTAAAGGACTAGTGCCGGACGATTCCACTGAGAAGGAAGCTGGTGATTCATAAGTCTCTTCCAGCAGCAAGACCAGTTCCTATTCTCGAAGAAAACAAAAGAAACAAAAGACTTCCAAGGGTCATAAATTTGAGGAATTCAGGAAGGCCAAACCTCCCTCCTTCGATGGTGAGATAAAGAAGGGAGAGGAAGCCGAGGCCTGGCTACTTGGACTGAAGAAATATTTCAGAGTCCATGATTTTTTAGAAAATTTGAAGGCCCAAGTGGCCACTTTCAATATGAATGGAAAAGATTCCATCTAGTGGGAAGATCGTAAGAATATGAAAGGGGTTTGCGAGGAGGACCTGTCTTGGAAACAGTTTGAAAAGTACTTCCGGAAGAAGTATTTGTCGGAAAGGTATTTCGACAAGAAGGCTAAAGAGTTTTATGAACTCAAACTGGGACAACTCACTATAGAGGAATATGTCAACAAATTCCTTGACTTATTGAGATATGTACCCTACATCAAAGAAGAGAAGGCGAAGGCGCAACGCTTCATCAGTGGGCTACCCAAGGAATACCGGAACCGAATCGAATTCGACGAGCCAAAGACCTTAGAAGACACTATTCGAAAAGCAACATATTGTCATGAACAATATGGACATCGGGCAGAGTCTTATGGAGACTGGAAACAGAAGAGTGGTTCGAGATTTCAGAGAAAGGGTATCAAATCCTCAGGATTTAAAAACTACAAGAAGAACCCCAGAATGAACTATCTAGCCTGGAGTGTACTCCAAGCGAACTTTCCCTCGGTGGGCGGAAACAAAACTTCTGGACCTATACCAGTAAAACCTAATAATCCAAAGAAAGAACCTCTAAAATGATGGGGTTGCGGAGAAGAGCATCTTCTGAGAGACTGTCCACACCGACAAAAGAACAGTCAGAAAGTCTATAACATTCAGGAAGCTACCATAGTCAATGATGTTGCAAGGAGTGTGCCACAGATTTATGCAAACTTGGATAATAGCCAAGCTGACCACCAAGCTTCAGTGGTGGAAATAGAAGGTATGTTTTTCAACCATCTAGTGTCTATTTTTATTGACCTTGGTTCAAATTTGAGTTATATAGACACAGAAGTGATGCAGGAGCATCTCTCCACGTCAGCCAGCCAACCAACAAGCCACATCAAGCATGTGCATTCAAGCTGAAGAGAGGCGCAGTCCTCATTTGAAATTTGAATTTAATGTAATTTAATGCTTAGGCTGTTGAGCCAGGAAGTCGTGCCTTTGTGCAGGCTGTAGATAAGATCGGCCTTAAATGTTTGGATGGATGAGATCTAGATCCAATTCTGGACTAGACAACCCATTCAATGCAATTGAATGGGGTAGGTAGGTTGGAGGGAAGAGCTTGAAGATCCCCCTCAGGTAAAAGAGATTTTCAGATCTCATTTTGGAGTTAGTGAGGATTGAGATGAGTAGAGCCAGAGAGAGCTCGAGAACACCTTGTAATTATAGGCATTTGCCATTTTAATACAAAAGAGTAGTTTTTCCTACATTACTGTGTGTTATGTGGATGTCTGTGTGTGTTCTCTATGTATGTTGTAGATGAATGTTATGTTGATGCATTCTACAGGAGTTGTTTGGTTTCAGGCTTGAGAGGTATTTGAGATTTCATGTCAGGAGAGCATGACAGAGTGTTGCGGTCTCTGAATACCAGTGTACAGAGGTTGCACTTCTGAACACTGCAGGTTCAGACAAAGACGTGCGGAACAGGAATTGGAGTCAACAACTCAGGAGAAGAACTCAAGGTTGTTGAATACCTTGGAGGCAAGGTTGTGTATGAGAGACACAGTTGCAGACATAATTTTGCTATGAATTCTGTAAAGCTCTTCCAAGTGGGAATTAAGCATATGCACAGTGGTGCTGAGGGGGGAACTCTGTTGTGAGTTCAGACAAAAGCCAGAATCACTGAGGATTCTGAGAAGCTCTGCCAAGTGGGCATTGAGTAGGTGCAAGGAGTGCACGATAGAAGACAGAAATATTGAACGTTCTGTGAAAGGGAAACTCTGCCAGGTGGGCATAGAGACGGTGTGTATATAGGCATAAGAAGAAGGGAACTCTTTGAGTTCTGGAACTTAGAGGAAGAATCCACTGAGGGATACTCGTTGGGTTATTGAATACCCAAAAGGCTCAGTAAGAAGTTTCTTGAGGCAGAAGGATAGCCAGGAGGGCGTCCATATTCTACATCTGAGGGAGAAGAAAGATAAAATCCCTTAGGGGTCTGAGTGGTTGAGAAGCTCAGGAGGGACAGTGCCTTTCACGCACTGAGTCGGACTGTAAGGAGTGCAATGGCTGAAGAACTCTTTGGAGAGTTCAAAGTTCCCAAAGCTCAGGGGGGGTAGCGTTTTCATACGCGCGACAAAGCTAAGAGTCGGAGAGCCACAAGAGAAGAGAAGAAAGGAGAACAAAGGTTGAGGCCTTTGGAAGACTTGGAAATTTTCCAAGCATCGGAAGAACACGCAGAAGCTCAAGAGGGAGCTCAACAACCGTCAGATCGGCTGGAGAGAAGAAGATCTGGACCGTCGGTTTTCACGTCCAGGAAAGAGCACCAGAGGAAGCGCACGAGAAGAAATGATCTGCACTGTCAAATCTAGAGAAAAATCCTATCAGCCGTCAGATTGGGCAAGAAGCCCACAAAGGAGAGGAGGTTGTGGACCGTCGGATGTTCACACAGAATCACGTAAGTCGTTGGATCGGGAGAAGATAATCAGAGTTTAGCCTCTGGAATAAGCGCGCAGGAGAAAGGATCTGGGCCGCCAGATCTTGAGTAGATATCCGTCAGCCGTCGGATTGACTGGAAGGTGCACAGTGGTTAAACCATCGGGAAAAACCAATGTAAAATCTTGACGAGAGGCGTAGCCATCGGGATAACAGCCATTGGTATATCGGGATTCTCGAGGTGAAGAAAATCGAGACACTTCAAGTCTCGAAACACCGGGAAGATCTGGATCGTTCGTTGGTGGAGACATGTGGCGGAGATCGAAGAATCGAGAGTCGGGATATCGACATTCCCATGGACAAGGGATCAGGAAAGTCCATGGTGAAAACCCCGACAGAATCTGAGTCGTCCGTTTGGGGAGACAGGTGTCAGAAATCCAAAGAGAGTCAGTATATTGGCTATCGGAAAATTGGAGTTCCTAAGGTCAAAAGAGTCTGGACATCAGAAGTCTCAAAACCCCGAGAGTTAATCTGAGCTGTCCATCAGAGAAGGATGCGTGGCAACAATCGGAGCCACCGGGGAAAGTTCGACAGGAATTCATTGATGAACATTTGGGTCATCGGGATATCAGGGATCTCGGTGACAAGGTGTTTGTGCATTTTGGAATCACGAAGTCCAGAACCCCGATGAGTGGGAGCTAGCTGTCAGCATATCAGAGAAGCAGGGAGTGCCATTGTGTGGGCCAGCTGTCAGCATAGCGGAGAATCAGGATTCGAGGAGTCGGGAATCCCATGGACATATGCATTTTGACATTTGAAACCCCATAGCCCCGATGGGAGACAAGGCTACGGTCTTGTGAGTTAGCGGTCATATGGGCCGAGAGCTAGCTAGGAGAGCTAATGCATAGAGAGCGCATCGGGATTCGAGGAATCGTGAGTCCTGAGGACTATTTCATTTTGGCATTGGAAATTCTGAAACTCCGATGAGGACACAAGGCTGCGGTCTTGTGAGATAGAGGTCACGTGGACCACGACCTTAGCCTGGAGGGCTAGTGGGAGTTAGAGCTCATCGATATTTTTAAGCCTAAAACCCCGACGAACAGGAACATAAGACTGCGGTCTTATGAGAACTAGTCACATGTATTAGGAGCCTAGCCAGGGAGGGGGTAAGGCCGAAAGGAGCTCATCGGTGATCGGGGATTGAAGAGTACAGGGACTCTCAACGACGGGGAACACGAAACCCCGAAACCCGATATTACATTCCCTTTGGAGAATTTGTCCATGGTCGTTCAGAAGGCCGTGACAGGGTGAAGAAAATACCTATGGGTCAATTTTCAAAGGGATTCCATTTGGGAGTCCAAGGAGCTAATTCAACTCGAAGAGGGGATTAGAACGATCCTGTGAGCAGGAGAGCGCGAAGAGGAGGTAGTCGTGAGTCTCTCACTGTGTCAAGTGGTATCAGAGCGAGATTCGGTTTGTATATTGCAGACAGAGGAGGCAAGAGGAAGACAGAGCATTGGAGGACTCTGTAAGGACTTGTTTGCAGGTAGGAAGAAGTCCATAGACAGTCAGCAGGACTGTAAGATGAAGCTGGACACACTCAAGATGCAGAGTGACAGTAGCAGATCTGTCAGGGAGGTAGATAGACATAGAAAGACGGCTACTGAAGGCCGTAGGAAGAAGAGCAAAGAAGAAAATATTGCAGAAATGGATGAAGAGCTTGTTGATATAAGAGCAGAGATAGAAAGGCTCGAGTAAAAGATGCGGCAGGATAAGAAGCCGAGATGGGTGTATGAGTGGCCCATGAAGAAGCCAAAGATGAAGTGGCCAGTCAGGGAGCTGATGGTCATAAGACAACGTAGGCTGTTAAAGGAATGGTTGAGGTATATTGAAAACCTAAAAGCCACAGAGGAGGAATTAGTTCAGATATGTGAACCAGAAATTGGAGAAATTTTCGGTGAAGAGTGTTGTTCCTGAGTCTGTACTTAAGTCTTAAAAGTACAGTGTCAAGGCATCTGAAAGTGGTTAAGATATGATGAAGGGAAGACGTCAACCTTCGAAGAAAGAATCTAAGGGAGATTTCTTCGTTGGGGTTGTCTGGCTTCTAACTGCTCCTGGATAGTTATGTCTCATTGAATGGTTGCCCATGATTGTTCAAGTTCGGCCTGGTTAGTTGTTGTTTTAAGGATAGTATTGAAAATATTTAAGGTGATGTGCGTTTAGTTCAATAATCTGGGTTCCACGTTAGGTTGAGTTGGTGTGGGAACTGTCATGGGGGAACAGTAAAGATATAAAAGATTTTTAGGAAAAGTTAAGTGTTGTCTCAGTTTGATCTTATAAAAGAGAACTTACAGTTGCAGAAGTAACATATAGATGCAAATCTAAGGCTCGTTCCCATAACTGTATCATATTTTTATAAAGGGGTGAGATGAAAGAAAATCATTAAGCCATTGACAAAGTAAAGTTCCAGCCGGTGGAAAACTCACGACATAAACGGGAGAGGAAAATATGTAAGAAAATAATCAATGTAACAAAGAATATATGTAGAATTCTGAAACTGCAGATTGGTCTTACACAGCTGATAGCTGGTGCAGAGGAAATGCAATAAACAATTACAAAAAACCCATATTCATTCGTTATATTAGTGGTCGTACTAAATTACAATGAATCACATTAATTATGAACATGAATTGAAATGTAAAAATGAGATACAAGGAAGCAAACTTGTGATACAGAAGTGACAGAATTGAGAATCTCCAGATCTTCTTGTATTAACTCTCAATGTAAAACTCTATTACAAATAACTCAAAAAGGGTCCAGCCCTATTTATTTCTCTCTGGGGTATATTTATACAATTTCTGCAAAGCAGGTAGAATCTCAATAGTCGCAAAAATTTTAGTTATGACAGAGGAGAGAGCAATCGCTCCATCTCCCCTAATCTGTCTTCACTTGTTTCCAGGTGCTCGTCTTCGCGCGGACTCGGTGCAGACGATGCATCTTTCCACGAGTTGAGATACGAGCCGTGAAGGTTCCGCTTGATAGCTGGCCTCGGCAAAGTAACATTCTCGGGCTAACTGCTGCAGCTTGTCCCCCATTTGTGCCTCGATGATGTCGAGGGCACTTAGTTGCGCGTTGGGCTGGATCAAGTGCCTGTCAACTTGGGCCATGTCCACCCTATCTACCTGAGAGATATCGACCGAATCTCTCTCATCCTTCTCTTTCAGATCGAGCGAGATTTGTTCTACATTCATTTGCATTAAAGTTTCTGCATCGCCTCCACTGTCCATACCCAACAGCTCGCCATCTATAGAATTGAAGGCTTCTTCTAATGAATTGGTCACTTTTTGGGCCTGTTCCTTACCCAGGGCAATGTTATGCTCCCAATCCTTCAACAGAATGTTACCTCTAGTTTGTTCTGGGAGGGCGAATCTGGGAGAACCTGCCGAAACTCTGTTGTTCGTGGCTATCACTGCCTCCTGGAAGGCGACCCGAGCCGCTTCTGCATCCCTTTCTCTGACAGTCAGGTTCTCAGAAACCCGATGCATCAACAGACAATCCTCTCGAATTTCCCCAACTTTGGCGAGCAAACTCTGTTATGCAGAAGAGATCCTGCTCCGAATCTCGATCGCTCGGGATTTAAACCCTTCGACATCGATCGCCCTGCTTTCAATGATCTCTACCTGAGCCTGCAGCTCTGCGATCATAGTCCTCTGTTTACCTGCCTGTATCCGACCATCTCAGATCACTAGATGTGCTTGCTCCAACTTGGCTTTGAGCACTTCTATTTCATTTTTATCAGCTAGTCAGGCCAGTTCTATCTCCCTGCTCACCTGACCTTTAGCGTTTTCTGTGGCCGAAGCTACTCTGGCTTCGAGAGTCTTGATCAGGCTATTTTTCCTTTTGAGCTAGTTTTTTAACAATCTGACCGAAAATTGATTCGCCGATGCATACGCTCCTAGCGTTCCTGCGATCTCCGTGGCGAATTGCTCATTCTTTTTGTTTTTCCCATCGGTCATGACCTTGAACTTTTTAGCAGTCGATTCTTCCTCCTGGTAGAATTCTCTTTTCACCACCGCTTTTCTCTTTTTGTCAAAGAAGAACTCGTTTGGAGGAAGTTCTTCTTCTCTGATAGGCCTCAGTTCCTCATTGAAAATCCATCCTTCTTCTATATTTCCTTGCATCGACTGCAAGGGGGTGACAGAAGCGATGGGTTCCCCGATTTGTTTCATTGCCTTTCTTAGGGTGACGACCGGGTCCTGCTTCTTCAAAGGTTCAGGGGTCTTCGTCTCAGTTTTCGGATTCAGTTTCTTTGGCGGGTCTAGATTATGTGCCTCTGTTTTAGGCTTCTTCATTTGCTTCCCCTCGTCCTGGCTTTTTCCCAAGCCAGGAGCTACATCTTTGGGGCCTTCAGCATCCTTTGGTTCCGTCTCAGAAACGCCCGGGCTCACTCCTCGCAACATAGCGGGAAGACAACTTTGTCTGTGTTCCTGAAATTTCAATACAGAGGCTGTGTCTTCGGGTGCTAAAGATCAGATCCGAGCTACCACTTCCTCATAAGACCTCGCCCCTCGGAAAATGTCATCCGAGGGTGAAAACTCATGTTCAGACCTCTTCATCCCACAACTAGCTAAATGGTTGCTCACAATTTTCTGAGGATCATGTTTTTTATACTCGATGGAGACCAAACTCAGGTCTTCCAGGGCTGCAGCCTCAGCTTTGGCATGCCCGAAATCTAATAAAGAATAAGAATTTAGCCGAAAGGGAAAAAACGGCCACACCTTCTTTGAATATGCTTTGAATTATTTACTCACCCCGCCAATCATTGTTTGTCGGGTGATCTCGTGACAAGCCAGCTTGTCGGGGATGAACAGTGGTAGTGCAAGCAGGGGAACAGTAGCTCCGAACACTCTGAAGTAGGATAACTCTGCCTCCACGTACCAGTCCGCTATACCACTCAGATTTGCAGCAATGATGTCCGAGATACGAGGTGGCGGGTGACCAAAAATGGCGATGTGCAAGGGCACCATCACCCAGTTGAAAATTTCGTAAATGAATTTGTCTGCTTTATTCTCCCACAGTTTGTCGTGATACTCATGTACAGGTTTTTCTTGGACTGGATTCCAAGCCTAGCTCATCAAAGGGAATGGTGTCATGGAACATACCTCATCCATAATATATGCAGACTTGAAAAATGAGGACGGTCTCCCACTTGCCTTCTGCTCTCGATACTTTGTGACCTGGTTGGCCAAACTGTCCGAGAGTATCTTTGCCCAATTATACGAGCAACCTTCTGCGACCCGAAACATGAGAGGCACCCACGCAATGTAGAAATGTGATGTGTCCTCTCTTCCAAATAGTCGGCACGTCATCATTGCCACATATACTGTGGCTCCAGCGAAGCGATTGAATAAACGCCCTGGTCATTTGCTCTGAATTTCGCGGAGCGTGAAACCCAATCCTTTATCAAACCGGGCATGGTTTTGTCATATTGAGTGCACTCCTTCTCTTTAAATTCCTCCAGGAATTCAGCACCATACGTGTATTCAGATGTCGTCGGGAGCTTATACATGGTTTGGATGTGCTCCGGTCTAAAAGTCCCGATCGTGACCCCTTGGTCATTCATGATAGTTCTGGTGGGTAGCTCTATGTGATCCAACACCCATCAAATCATATCATAATATGGGAGAAACCGTGATCTGGTTGCTATCCGGTGCATTCCGGATTGCACAACTATCTTGTATTTAGTGTTAGGGTCGTGCCTTTTGTTTTCGTCGGAGTCTGAATAATCCACCAACTCAGATTGCAGAATATCTGAAACAAACGACCACCTAGGGACCGATTCGACACTCTGGGGCGAAGTGTCAGAGATATTATCTGAGCCTTGCCCTGCAACCTCGACATTCGCCTTTGCTGCTTTCCATGGAGCCATAGCTGAAGTTTGCGTTTTCGCCCTTCTACGATAGAACTGCGTATACATGCATAAATTAGTTCACTCGGAATTGACGAGCTCTGCGTGCTCATGAAAATGCTTTCGTTATAATAAAATTAAACTTCTATATTTATTTGAAAATCCTGTACTTTTTGAAACAAGTCTGTCAAATCGTAATTAGAAACAAATTTATTGCGTAAAATCCGATCTTATATTCGTAGATTCACCCTAATTCTTCATTAATGTCATCAATTTTTTGGTGGTTTGACAGTTAGTCGGAGTAGGGAGAGAGATGGCTACCTCGAGAAACGTGCAATCCTCGGGGCGCAGGATATATCTTGCCTTATCTTAAATTATCAAATTTTACCACCTTTCATCAATTCATCGTTGTTCGCTACTTCATGGATTTTCTTTTAACATTTTGAGTCCCCAACTCGCGAGATCGCGAGGACCGACTTTGCCTTAATTAACATTAATCACGATTTGGAGCATCACTAATTTTATAATCCATTTATTCGCCATATCGCAACTCAGAACTTCGAAGGCAAGTTTCTGGGAGATTAGTATGCCGAGTCGCGAAACCGCGAGATGGCGATAATTAAGACTCAATCAAGGGGAAGAAAATCTTAGATTAGGCGATTAATTAATCTTTCTATAATTACATCGCGACTTCGTGAGTCGGGGTTTTAGATGCCGTAACTTTTGAAAAGATAGTGCCAAGTGGTGAAACACCGAGAACAAATTTAACCATGGTTAGCTTTTTGCCTTTAATCGTTGACCAGGGTTATTCCAAAAGTACCTCGTGTTCTCGATTCTCGGGGCTGTAAAAATAAAAACTTGGGTTTGACGAACGCCGAGGCACGAAACCCTGACGACGTCTAATCATGATTTAAAATATTTTACCCTAGTTAACGTCTTGGGCAAAAATTTGAAAACGACTTCGCCGTTTCATGACGCGGGACATGTGAACTCAAGGATTAAAGTATCCGACTTGCGAGATCTCGAAGTAAAACAAAACAACAAACATTCTTATGAAAGTGGACTTGTTTTGAGAGTAGAAAAAGCATTGTTGTTTACGCGACAAGGTTGTAGAGTTTTCAATGTTTCGGGGGGGAAAAATCAAAAGGCCATCTTTAGAATTTAAGTATCCAAAATGAAAATTGTGACGGGTTAAAAAAACAAGGGCGACTCCAACATAGGCTCCAACTAGGGATCCCGCATTCCTGTGAGGTTGGAAGAACAGTAGACCACGTGCCAATATTGGGTAAATGGAGTCAGAAGCTCAAACATGCGGAAAAATTCCAAGGAAAAAGGCTCGAAGGGGGGGAAAGATTTCATTTTTACCTCGAGAAGTTTTTTCAAAATCAGATACTCTTCTTAAACACCACTGTAGTCTCTTTCACAATTTTCCCTTTCCCACTACTAACTTTGGGTATGTTTTAAGACAGTCGAAACGACCCTAGGAGACTCAACAGATCTTGTGGCTCTCAACTTGCATCAAAAGAACGAGATTATATATATTTTTTAATTGGGAAGTCCTGTCTGAATTTGGGATGTGGATCAGGTTTTTAGAAAGTATTGGTTACCAGAGTAGAGTGTTATTTATGTATAATATCCTTACAGATATCTCAGACATTGCTTCACTGCTAGCGAGCCTGTTCAGTACCCCGGTGAAGTTATCTGACCCCTTTTACTGAATTTCCTTTCACCACTTCGGAAATTATTTATGCATTTAGATGCTAAGACGAGGGCAATCATTTCTGAATTTCCTTTCATCGTCTTCCTGGACTAAGTGGGGGCAATCATTTCTGAATTTCCTTTCACCACCCGTCTTACAATTTATTTTTTGAGCGCGAAGATGGGGGCAATCAGTTTACATCAGGGATGATATCTATGTGATATTTTGCATCAAAGGTCTGTCAACTTACTTTGATTACTCGTCACCAATCTTTCCTTATCCTTCACAACACCTTCGTTCTTAGGGAGACAGGGGGAATCAATTTTTTTAAAGGGCATCCTGTTTGAGCAAGCTTTGATTCTTCCGATGCTGTTGGAAAACCTAGGAAAGTTAGGATCGTTCTAAACGTTCCTTCGCTTAGCAGGGGATCAAGTAGTCGTGGAGACCCGCTTTCCTTCCACAATCTTTTTTGAGACTCAAGAGGCTAAAACAAAAACTTTTATTTCTTCGCAACGAAATGAAAGAAGGCAGCTTGTCAAAAGTTAGGCCTGGAAGTAAGCATGATACAAGGCAATGATTCATTGATTGAAAATACAGAAGGTCAAAACAGTTCGAGACTGGCTCTTGTAGATATCTTTGGGGACGGTTACCTTTGCCGGACTGCTTTGGACTTAGTGTATTATTCAAATTATTTTAAATCAAAGTTTATCAAGCCAGGCAATAATCCTGTTATCTAATAATTTAGCTGATATTGCAATTTGAATGATGTTACCTTGGTTTAATTTTGACAGCCTTTCATAACAAGTGTATTGAGAAATCCCACCTTTACCTTTTCTTTGCAATTTCTTTGTGCACTTATGAAACTACTTTTTGGGTATCACCTATTTCATGCCGATTTATTTCTGATACTGCTTTGCGAATTACTCCTCCTGCTAGCTTTGCAAGCATCTGGAATCCTGTAAAAGAAAATACAAACTTTATTCGAAATATATCGAAAAAGTTATTTACAGAAGAAAACAGAAAGTCGAACGGTAATGTTTTAAATAAAATGCATGTATGTACACAAATTCTATTTATTTATTTTTATTTTTTTTTATTTTTTTTGAAAAAATGGCGACTGTTATGTCATGTAATGTTTCAGATATCGTCCGTTGACAGGGGCACTGAGGACTTCTCCGTCGATGTTCTCCAATAGGAAAGAAATTTTTCCTTCTGGAGCCGAGACCCTGAAAGGTCCATACCAGAGGTGGTCAAATTTACCATGCTTCGCAGCTTCCTCTTTTCTCGCATCCCATCTTAGTACTAAGTCACCTGGAAGAAATTCCTTGTCCTTTGCCTTGAGATCGAACAATGCTTTCATTTCATCCTAGTACTTTTTCATTTTTTCATCAACTTCCACTCTATGTTGTTGAACCTCGATCAGCTGGTTAATTCTTATGGTTACATGGCTGGGTTCTTTGTTTTGATCCTGCCATAAATTCATTACTGGCAGTGCTAAGTTTATAGGTAGAACCGCTTCTGTCCCATAGACCATTTGAAATGACGAAATGTCGATAGCCCTTTTAGTGCTGATGCAGTTTGCCCATAATGCGTACTTCAAGTGCACATGCCAGGACCTTTTATTTTCATCCAGTACTTTCTTGATTATGTTTACCAGGCTCTTGTTGGAGGATTCGGCCAACCCATTTCCCTGGGGGTAATAAGCAGTGGAATGGCCGAGAACGATATTGTACTTCTGATAGAAGATGATCATAGCCATGGACTTGAAGGCCTGGGAATTATCAGTAACAATATTTCGGGGACACCCGAATCTTGACAAGATATTATCTTCCAAGAAGTCGATCACCACCGAGTCTGTTGCCCTTTTGGTTGGAATGGCTTCCACCCACTTAGTAAAATAATCCGTGGTTGTTAAGATCCACTTATGCTGAGCACTGGAATGGGGATTAATTTCCCCTATGAATTCTAGTCCCCATTGTTGAAATGGAGCTTCAGTTTTGACTAGAACGAGTGGTAGTGCAGGGAGTTTCTGTTTACCAGCGAATATTTGACAAGGGTTGCACGCGCGTACTTTGGCATTTACATCTGAAAATAGTTTCGGCCAATAGTAGCCTGCTCTCAAGATCTTGTAGGCCATGGATCTCCATGCGTGGTGTCCTCCACATATTCCTTCATGAAATTCCTCTATAACTCGAGGAGTTTCCGACTCGATCAAATAGACTAGTAGGAACCCGAGTGGGTCCTTCCAGTACAGTTGGTTTTCGGCGATGCAGTATTTTACAGCGTGGAGTTTTAAAGTTCTGCATTTGGCTGATGATAGGCCATTTGGGCACTTTAGGTTCAACAAGTAGAACATGATGTCTTTATACCAGCCCGACGATATGAACTTTTCCTCGATCTTTCTTGGATCTGTCCGGTCATCCGGCTCGTGCAGGTGTGTGTCTCCGTCTTCTTCGTGCAGGCAATTAATATCAAGAGCTCTAGGGTTCGACTCAGCCAAGGGTTTGGCCAGACCCTGCCCCTTTATCAATTTAGTCGGCTTGACTTCCAGATCAAACTCTTGTATTTTAGCGAGCCATCGCCCTCTTCTTTCGTCACTGTCCGGCTGCACCAGTATGTCTTTTACAGAACTGGTAGGTACATACGCGATTATTTTTGAATGTAGCACATAAGTTCTAAATGCCTTCAATGCTTTTACCATTGCGTATGCTTGTTTTTCTATTATGTCATATTTCAGTTCTGCATCTCTGAGGCTTTTGCTGAAAAACGCTATCGGCTGTTCGAACCCCTCTTCATTTTTCTGCAAGAGTATCGCAACGATGGTATGATCAAAAGAAAAAGAAAAAATGAGAAAATCTTTCAAATAATCCGGACTTGCTAACACAGGCGCCTCGCTTATAACTTTTTTAATATGCGCAAACGATGCCCTGGCCTCGGTGGTCCAATTCACCCCGCTATCCTTCTTCCTGTAATCAGTTTGACAATTTCAGCGAAATTAGGAATGAACCTTCGTAGAAAATTTATCTTTCCTAAAAATGATTGAATTTCTTTTATATTTCTCGGGATAGCGATAGTATCTATCGCTTCAATCCTCTTAGGATCAATCCTGATTCCTTCCTTAGATACGACATGGCCCAGAAGATTACCTTCCCGCATAGCGAAATGAGATTTTTGGGGGTTCAGGGATAGGCCAAACCTGCGACACTTTTCGAAAGTCTGTTTTAGATGCATCAAATGTTCTTCGTCAGTTTTAGAGAAAACCGTCTGATCGTCTAGGTAAATAACTATGAACTTGTCTCTTTCTCCCATGAAAGCGATGTCCATAGCTCGCTGGAAAGTGGCCCCTGCATTCATCAAACCAATAGGCATTTTTTCATACATGAAAGTACGCCAGGGTGTGGTGAAAGCATTTTTTTCCCTGTCTTGTTCATTCATAGTGATTTGATTATAACCAGAGAAACCATCTATCATAGACATTCGATTAGCTCCAACAACCTTTTCTGAAACATGGTCCATCTTAGGCAGCGGGTAATTATCTTTGAGAGACGACTTGTTTAAGTTTCGGAAATCCACACATAGTCTGATTTCCCCGTTCTTTTTCCTGAATGGAACTAGGTTAGCTACCCAGTCCGAGTATCTCAAAGGTATGATTATCTTTGCATCCAAGAGTTTTTTAACTTCCTTTTCTATCACGGGTAACAGAATGGGGTTAATTTGCCTAAGATTTTGCCTAAAGGGTTTGACCCCAGGTTTCAAAGGTATCTTGTGATCGATAATGGAAGTGTCATATGTTTTTAATTCATCATAGGACCAGGTGAAAACATCTTTATATTGTCTGAGCAAGTCTTTGTAATTCACTTTCGTTTTGGGAGGGAGGAATTTCGATATTTTTACCATCCGGGGTTCCTTATCGGTCCCTATATCACAGTCCTCCACCTCTTAAGGCCGGGGCTACAGAGTGGACTTTACAGGTACATCGTTCTGATCAAAAAGTCTTTCCAAAGGAATCAATCCTTTGGGAATCTGATTGATTTTAAGGACCAGCATACGATGATCCACAATTTTTTCTCGGAAAACTTCAGGTTCCTCTCCTTCTTGCATGATCCACATGGAGTCATTCTGGTTTTCTTGGTCAGTGTGAGTTTTTGAGAATTCACCTACTGCTGTAAGGAATTTCTTAATCTTTTCATCATCTTCAAAGACTTGCCAATGTGGGATATTGTCTGGTATGGAAGGCTTGTATCTGATTTCAATGTGATACTTTAGTTTGAAGGTCGTGGGAGGAGAAAAAGTTGAGGTTGCCTTTGCCAATGCATCAGCATGTAGATTCTCGGCGCAAGGGATAAAATGGATATTCACAGATAAGAAAAAAATTTCCATGAGATCCCAAACACAATTTCTATACGCTCTTAGTCTGGGATGCCTGGCCATGTACTGTCGGTTTACCTGTTTTACTATTAATTCCGCATCACCGTATACCTCCAAGTTTTTTATATTTAGTTTTTTGGCAGCTTCTAATCCTAAAGTCAATGCCTCGTACTCGCATACGTTATTAGTGTAATCTATGTCCCACTGCAAATGATAGGAGAAAAGAACAATGAACTTACCTTCAGGTGCCACAAGAAGTACTCCAGCACCTGCCCCTTCAGAAGACGAAGCACCGTCAAAGTACATTTTCTAGGCACCAGTATTACATAGCTCCTCTATCAAGGGGTTTGACTCTTCTTGCTTTGTATCGATTTCCTCTAGGCAACCATTGAGACCATCATCAAAAGACAAGATGTAGTTTCCCTGATCTTGGTCTGCGATGTAAATGGGGAAGTTGTGCGGGTTTTGAGGGTCACTGACCGTGTATGCTAATCTTGTATCTCTATATAAACGAGTGAACTGACCCCCGAACACAGGGATTGTGGCATAAGACATGTCTAACTGAAGGGGACCTCCCAACTTGGCCTCGCATGACCTGGATAACAACATACCATACTTAGGGGGGATATCGGCGATAACCACATCCATCAGGATACTTTTAACAGCGACCTGCGCTAGGGTAACCACCCGATCCTTTATCATCCCCATGCATTTAACCTTCCTCGAATCAAAAGAATACAGATTTCCATAAGGTCTTGTGATATGGAGACCCATCTTCTCCATTATAATCTTGGGCATAACATTATGGGAAGCTCCGGAGTCTAACATACAATTATGCAACAACTAATCATGTATATTTAGAGTGATATAGAAGGGAGCGATGTTGTCTTTGGACCCTTCAAAGTGGGGACCAAAAGTCATGTTGGGTCTATCATCTTCCAAGTTTATAACATCAGATTGGCTTTCTAGTTCAGAGACACCTATCATTTTGGAAATTTGCTTGCGATAAACGGGGTTTTTCGCTAATTCCACCAATGGGATTGGTATCTTAATTTTGTTTAACTCATTCTCAAAACTGAAAGATCCTCTCACCTTATCTGTTTCTCTGGTTATGAATTCTGAATTCTTCCTTTCCGACCTGTTGGTCTGGACAGCTTTATCATTCATGGTCTTAGTTGAAGATGTAGCTTCATTTACGGGTTCAGTCTCTTGTGTTTGAGCTTCCACTTTTTCCACCTCGGACTCTTGAGTGCTTACTCTTCTAGTTTTGTTGTTGGGTAATGGGGTTTCGTCCGACGGAGGCTCGTAAGCTTGTCCCCTTTGAAGGAATCTCTTGGGTTGAGTCGTAGAGGTGGGCTTATTCCTAGATCTTAGGTTGTATTTTGGTTGAAAATCGACCATCATTATCTCAGTTTCTGATTGAGGTTCACAGCTCTCGGTGTGATCACCCTCCTCACTCTCATTTGACGGCTCTGGCACATTTAGAGACCTTTCGTAGTCTTCGTGAGTCATATATGGTTGACTACAGTCATCACCGAAGTTCGTGACATCATTATCTGAATCCTCGAAGTCCTGAAAAACGTTAGCTCCTATAAAATTTTCATTCTTCAAGGGAGCTTGTATTTTTTGATCTTTGTTGATTAGGAGGGTTTTGATTTTTTCCGAAATCATTTTTGGGGTAAGAGTCAGACTTGGCTTGTTCGAGTTCCATCTGGGTTATTTTATTTGACAACTCTTTAATCACTCTAGCCATATCATCTACCCTATCATCTGAGGATCTATTGGACCCTGAAGGGCCAACTGGTTCTTTATAGCGCCTGGTATCCCTATTTCCAGTCTCTACTCTAGCCTTAAGTTTACCCGAAGCCATCATGTTAGATTCTATCTCTACCACATCGTCCTGCATACGGTTTAAGGTGGCTCCCCTTCGTTCTCACAAAAGTAATGCGAAATTTAGCTCGAAAGATCCGGCGAAAGTCACTTTGGTCGCGGGTTGAGATGGCTTGACTTCGGCTGGGATTTTATTGTACAGTTTGTTGAATCTCAGAATGAATTCCATGACTGAATCTGAGTTCTTTTTCTTCAAAGATCCAAATTCAGTCAGATAATAGAGATGGTATTTTCGCTCACCCCATTGTCTGAGGAAATTATCTTCCAAAACATGATATGACGGGATAGAAGCTGCGAGTAGGCTCCGAAACCAAGTTCGGACCTGACCTTCAAAAGTTTGGACAAGGAGTCTTGAATATACATCCTTGTGCTCAGCACCGCAGAGATCTGCAAATTGGTTGAAAAGATTAATATGTTCAACAGTGGTCAGCTCTCCCTCCCCGTTGAACTTCGGTAGGTTCTTTATATAGTTTTCCAGAAGATCGTGTAGGGGGACGGGCAACACTAAAGGAGCATATCGGGCTGCAACTTTCGCAAAAAATCTGGGAGGGGGGGGAGGCCCTTGACCTCCACCTCCTCCTTGAGGGACTCCTCCTCCACCTCCTCCTTGAGGGACTCCCCCTCCACCTCCTTCGAACCCTCCTCCTATAAACCCCCCACCTCCTCCTCCGGCGGCTGCCATCATTGTTTGTGGAAAGTTATAAAGGGGTTTTTCGAAAAATAGAAGGGCAACTTTATCTTCTTCGCGAAGAGGAGACTCTGATGAGGAAAGATCAGGAACGCGAGGAGTTAGTTCCTCGGACTTGCAAGAGAAGGAATCGGAAAAACCAACGAGTGTGAGAAATGAGTGTGTAACACAATCTTCAGGATTCGGAGAAGTCGGGAAATTCAACTGAAGATAAGATGGAGTTTCAAAAGTCGACGAACCTTCAAGAGGGTCCTTTCCCCTCTGTATCAAGGGGACTGTTTGATGAATCACACTCTTAATTTTGGAGCAGATTGGCATTGAAAGTTTAGCGTCCAAGTAAGGACTGAACGAGGTCGAGGGTTCGGAAGGACTCTTGACCTTCGGTGATGGATTTGCAAGTTGGTAAACAGCAGCGGTAGGCTTGAAAGAGCCTCTCGCCTTCAAAAAAATTTCGATATCGGTAACTGGCGTAATCAACTCACTAGCTGGGTTCTGTCTGGTATTCCTTCGACCGAATGCCAGTTTATTTCTTCGTGGAGTCGCCAAGTGAAAGATAAAAAGCCTTAAAGGGTGGGTACCCTTTTTTCACTAGCAAAGGGTAACACTTTCAAAGAAAAACAAATGTCGTTTTCTCAGGGAAAAATATTTTGTAACTTCGGTCCCCGGCAATGGCGCCAGAAAAATGTTGTTCCTGAGTCTGTACTTAAGGCTTAAAATTACAGTGTCAAGGCATCCGAAAGTGGTTAAGATATGATGAAGGGAAGACATCAACCTTCGGAGAAAGAATCTAAGGGAGATTTCTTTGTTGGGGTTGTCTGGCTTCGAACTGCTCCTGGATAGTTATGTCTCGTTCAATGGATGCCCATGATTATTCAAGTTCGGCCTGGTTAGTTGTTGTTTTAAGGATAGTATTGAAAATATTTAAGGCGATGTGAGTTTGGTTCAATAATCTGGGTTCGACGTTAGGCTGAGTTTCTGTGGGAACTGTCATGGGGGAACAATAAAGATATAAAAGATTTTTAGGAAAAGTTTAGTGTTGTCTCAGTTTGATCTTATAAAAGAGAACTTACAGTTGCAGAAGTAACATATAGATGCAAATCTAAGGCTCATTCCCGTAACTGTATCATATTTTTATAAAGGGTTGAGATGAAAGAAAAACAATAATCCATTTACAAATTAAAGTTCCAGCCGGTGGAAAACTCATGACATAAATGGGAGAGGAAAATATGTAAGAAAATAATCAATGTAACAAAGAATATATGTAGAATTCTGAAACTGTAGATTGGTCTTACATAGCTAATAGCTGGTGCAAAGGAAAGGCAATAAACAATTACAGAAAACCCATATTCATTCGTTATAGTAGTGTTCATACTAAATTACAACGAAGCACATTAATTATGAACATGAATTGAAATGTAAAAATGAGATACAAGGAAGAAAACTTGTGATACAGAAGTGACGGAATTGAGAATCTCCAGATTTGCTTGTATTAACTCTCAATGTAAAACTCTATTACAAATAACTCAAAAAGGGTCCAACCCTGTTTATTTCTCTCTGGGGTATATTTATACAATTTCTGCAAAGCAGGTAGAATCTCAATAGTCGCAAAAATTTCAGTTATGACAGAGGAGAGAGCAATCGCTCCATCTCCCCTAATCTGTCTTCACTTGTTGTCAGGTGCTCGTCTTCGCGCGGACTCGGTGCAGGCGATGCATCTTTCCACAAGTTGAGATACGATCCGTGAAGGTTCCGCTTGACAGCTAGCCTCGGCGAAGTAACATTCTCGGGCTAACTGCTGGAGCTTGTCCCCCATTTGTGCCTCGATGATGTCGAGGGAACTTAGTTGCGTGCTGGGCTGGATCAAGTGCCTGTCAACTCGGGCCATGTCCACCCTATCTACCTAAGAGATATCGGTCGAATCTCTCTCATCCTTCTCTTTCAGATCGAGAGAGATTTGTTCTACATTCATTTGCATTAAATTTTCTGCGTCGCCTCCACTGTCCATACCCAAGAGCTCGCCATCTATAGAATTGAAGGATTCTTCTAATTAATTGGTCACTTTTTGGGCCTGTTCCTTACCCAGGGCAATGTTATGCTCCCAATCCTTCAACAGAATGTTACCTCTAGTTTGTTCTGGGAGGGCGAATCCAGGAGAACCTGCCGAAACTCTATTGTTCGTGGCTATCACCGCCTCCTGGAAGGCGACCCGAGCTTCTTCTGCATCCCTTTCTCTGACTGTCAGGTTCTCAGAAACCCAATGCATCAACAGACAATCCTCTTGAATCGCCCCCACTTTGGCGAGAAAACTCTGTTGTGCAGAAGAGATCCTGCTCCGAATCTCGATCGCTCGGGATTTAAACCCCTCGACATCGATCACCCTGCTTTCGGTGATCTCTACCTGAGCCTGCAGCTCTGCGATCATAGTCCTCTATTGACTCGCCTGTATCCGACCATCTCGAATCACTAGATGTGCTTGCTCCAGCTTGTCTTTGAGCACTTCTATTTCATTTTTATCAGCTATTCGGGCCAATTCTATCTCCCCACTCACTTGACCTTTAGCGTTTTCTGTGGCCGAAGCTACTCTGGCTTCGAGAGTCTTGATCAGGCGATTTTTCCTTTTGAGCTGGTTTTTTAACAATCCGACAGAAAATTGATTCGCCAATGCATACGCTCCTAGCGTTCCTGCAATCTTCATGGTGAATTGCTCATTCTTTTTGTTTTTCCCTTCGGTCATGACCTTGAACTTTTTAGCAGTCAATTCTCCCTCCTGATAGAATTCCCTTTTCACCACCGCTTTTCTCTTTTGTCAAAGAAGAACTCGTTTGGAG
Source organism: Picea engelmannii (assembly GCA_009831015.1). Taxonomy (NCBI): domain Eukaryota; kingdom Viridiplantae; phylum Streptophyta; class Pinopsida; order Pinales; family Pinaceae; genus Picea; species Picea engelmannii. Next base: position 60,611 of record ML809783.1, on the reverse strand, counting down.
GAAGTTATTCTGCTTTGATAGGCCTCAGTTCCTCATTGAAAATCCATCCTTCTTCTATATTTCCTTGCGTCGACTGCAAGGGGGTGACAGAAGCGATGGGTTCCCTGATTTGTTTCGCTGCCTTTCCTGGGGTGACGACCGGGTCCTGCTTCTTCGGAGGTTCAGGGGTCTTCGTCTCAGTTTCCAGATTCAGTTTCTTTGGCGGGTTTGGATTCTGTGCCTCTATTTCGAGCTTCTTCATTTGCTTCCCCTCATCCTGGATTTTTCCCGAGCCAGAAGCTGCATCTTTGAGGCCTTCAGCATCCTTCAGTTCCGTCTCATAAATGCCCAGGCTCACTCCTCGCAACACAATGGGAAGACAACTTCGTATGTGTTCCTGAAATTTCAATACAGAGGCTATGTCTTCGGGTGCTAAAGATCGGATCCGAGCTAGCACTTCCTCATAAGACCTCGCCCGTCAGAAAATGTCATCCAGGGGTGAAAACTCATGTTCAAACCTCTTCATCCCACAACTAGCTAAATGGTTGCTCACAATTTTCTGAGGATCATGTTTTTTATACTCGATGGAGACCAAACTCAGGTCTTCCAGAGCTGCAGCCTCAGCTTTAGCATGCCCAAAATCCAATAAAGAATAAGAATTTAGCCGAAAGGGAAAAAACGACCACACCTTCTTTGAAGATGCTTTGAGTTCTTTACTCACCCCGCCAATCACTATTTGTCGGGCGATCTCGCGACAAGCCAGCTTGTCGGAGATGAATAGTGGTAATGCAAGCAGGGGAACAACAGCACAGAACACTCTGAAGTAGGAGAACTCTGCCTCCACATACCAGTCTGCTATACCACTCAGATTTGCAGCAATGTTGTCTGAGATACGAGGTGGCGGGTGACCAAAAATGGCGATGTGCAGGGGCACCATCACCCAGTTGAAAATTTCGTAAATGAATTTGTCTGCTTTATTATCCCACAGTTTGTCGTGATACTCATGTACAGGTTTTTCTTGGACTGGATTCCAAGCCCAGCTCATCAAAGGGAATGGTTTCATGGAACATACTGTGTCCATAATATATGCAGACATGAAAAATGAGGACGGTTTCCCACTTGCCTTCTGCTCCCAATACTCTGTGACCCGGTTGGCCAAACTGTCCGAGAGTATCTTTGCCCAATTAAACGAGAAACCTTCTGTGACCTGAAACATGGGAGGCACCCACGCAATGTAGAAATGCGACGTGTCCTCTCTTCCGAATGGTCGGCACATCATCATTGCCACATACTTATACTGTGGCTCCAGCGAAGCGATTGAATAAATGCCCTGGTCATTTTCTCTAAATTTCGCGGAGCGCGAAACCCAATCCTTTATCAAACTGGGCATGGTTTTTTCATATTGAGTGCACTCCTTCTCTTTGAATTCCTCCAAGAATTCAACACCATACGTTTATTCAGATCTCGTCGGGAGCTTATACATGGTTTGGATGTGCTCCGGTCTAAAAGTCCCGATTGTGACCCGTTGGTCATTCATGATAGTTTTGGTGGGTAGGTCTATGTGATCCAATGCCCATCGGATCATATCATAATATGGGAGCAACCGTGGTCTGGTTGCTACCCGGTGCATTCTGGATTGCACAACTATCTTGTATTTAGTGTTCAGGTCATCCTTTTCGTTGTCGTCGGAGTCTGAATAATTCACCAACTCAGATTGCAGAATATCTGAAACAAACGACCAGCTAGGGACCGAGTCGACACTCCGGGGAGAAGTGTCACAGATATTATCTGAGCCTTTCCCTACAACCTCGACATTCGCCTTTGCTGCTTTCTGTGGAGCCATAGCTGAAGTTTGCGTTTTCACCCTTCTGCAATAGAACTGCGTATACATGCAGAAATTATTTCACTCGGAATTGGCGAGCTCTACGTGCTCGTGAAAATGCTTTCGTTATAATAAAATGAAACTCCTATATTTATTTGAAAATCCTGTACTTTTCGAAACAAGTCTGTCAAATCGTAATTAGAAACAAATTTATTGCGTAAAATCCGATCTTATATTCATGGATTCACCCTAATTCTTCATTAATGTCATCAATTTTTTGGCGGTTTGACAGTCAGTCAGAGTAGGGAGAGAGATGGATACCTCGAGAAACATGCAAGCCTCGGGGCGCGGGATATATCTTGCCTTATCTTAAATTATCAAATTTTACCACCTTTCATCAATTCCTCGTTGTTCGCTACTTCGTGGATTTTCTTTTAACATTTTGAGTCCCCAACTCACGAGATCACGAGGACTGACTTTGGCTTAATTAACAGTAATCGCGATTTGGAGCATCACTAATTTTATAATCCATTTATTCGCCATATCACAACTCAGAACTTCGAAGGCAAGTTTCTGGGAGATTAGTATGCCGAGTCGCGAAACCGTGAGATGGCGATAATTAAGACTCAATCAAGGGAAAGAAAATCTTAGATTAGGCGATTAATTAATCTTGCTATAATTACATCGCGACTTCGTGAGTCGGGGTTTTAGACGCTATAACTTTCGAAAAGATAGTGCCGAGTGGCGAAACACCGAAAACAGATTTAACCATGGTTAATTTTTTGCCTTTAATCGTTGACCAGGGTTATCCTAAAAGTACCTCGTGTTCTCGGTTCTCGGGGCTGTAAAAATACAAACTTGGGTTTGACGAACGCCGAGGCGCGAAACCCCGACGACGACTAATCATGATTTAAAAGATTTTACCCTAGTTAACGTCTTGGGCGAAAATTTGAAAAAGACTTCGCCGTTTCGTGATGCAGGATGTGTGAACTCAAGGATTAAAGTATCCGACTTGCGAGATCCCGAAGTAAAACAAAACAATGAACATTCTTACGAAAGTGGACTTGTTTTGAGAGTAGAAAAAGCATCGTTGTTTACGCGACAAGGTTGTAGAATTTTCAAAGTTTCGGGGGGGGGAAATCAAAAGGCCATCTTTAGAATTTAAGTATCCAAAATGAAAATTGTGACGGGTTAAAAAAAAAAGGGTGGCTCCAACAAAGAGAATGGATTAGGATCGTCTGATGATCTCAAGAACTGCCAGGAGGGCAGAGAAGTAGAAATTCATGTTTTCTAGGAGGGCAACAGATTGAGATCACTACGGGATCTCATGGACTGTCAGGAGGACAGCGAGGGAATTTTACATTGCCAGCTAGGTGGTGAAAGGAGATTGTTGCGGCATCTCAAAGACTGCCAGGAGGGAAGCGGAAGTATCTTAGACTTCCAGGTGGGCAGATATGAGCATTTGAGACTGTCTGAAGGTCTCATGGACTCAGAGGTGAATTCAATTCAACAAGGGTTGCTGATGAAGATGGGATCGGTTGATATCATAGTCTTCCAGGAGAGCAATGGAAGCATCCCATATTGCCAGGTGGGCAGGGATGAGCAGATGAGTTGGAATCAGCCAGAGGAGATGACCGAGCAGATGAGACTGTCTTAGGGTATCATAAATTCAAAAATAGAGTTGGATCAGCATGTGCAGCTGACAGAGGAGGAGGAGCTGAGAGATATTCTGATGATTGGGGGAATTGGAGTATTCCTACCATTTTCCTAGGAGGAGGCAGAAGTCTGTGTTGCAGATGATGCAGCAACAACAACAGAACAGTCAGCTGAGACTGTCAAGGAGGAATTGGAGCAGACTTTGGAATCTGCCCAAGCAGACAAAGAAGAAAATGAGCATTCAGAGGAAAGTCTCAACACTTTCAGCTAGGAAGCTGAAAGAGTTGTAGCATTGGAGCTGACAGCAAAAGAAGTAGAAGAGGATGACGAGAATTCTGAGGAATGGCTCAGCATTTTCAGTTAAGAAGCTGAAGAGACTGCAACTTGGGAGTTTGCAGCAAAAAAAGAAAAAGAGGTAGACAACATTTGCTTTGTTGATCTGTGGGAACAGATTGAAGCCCTGGAGGAAAGGGTGAAAGTGCATGGCGTGCACATCCAACAGGTGAAGTTGGAGACTGATGAAGGAGGCATGGGAGATCATAATGATCTGCTCATGTGCCAAAAAAATTTGCAGCTGAGGAGACTGCAAAAGCAGAGCCAGCCATGGGAGCAGCTAGATGCAGTGATCCAAGAGATCATGGAGCTGATGATCCGATCAGAAAAAACTTCCAGCGAGGAGAGATTGAGTAGAAGGAGAGTAGCGGCAGCAGCAGCAGCACGCAGATGGAGCAGATGGAAAGCTCCAAAGACTTATTTGGGATCCAGGAGGATTCCAACAGCTTAGAGGGGAAGCGCATGAGCAGGAGTTCATGATTTTGCAGCTGAGGAGTTTGATGCAGGAGCATCTCTCCACGTCAGCCAGCCAGCCAGCCAGCCACGTCGAGTGCGTGCATTCAAGCTGAACAGAGGTGCAGTCCTCATTTGAAATTTAAATTTAATGTAATTTAATGCTTAGGCTGTTGAGCCAGGAAGTCGTGCCTTTGTGCAGGTTGTAGATAAGATCAGCCTTAAATGTTTGGATGGCTGAGATCTAGATCCGATTCTGGATTAGACAACCCATTCAATGCAATTGAATAGGGTAGGTAGGTTGGAGGGAAGAGCTCGAAGAGCCCCCTCAGGTAAAAGAGATTTTCAGATCTCATTTTGGAGTTAGTGAGGATTGAGATGAGTAGAGCCAGAGAGAGCTCGAGAACACCTTGTAATTACAGGCATTTTCCATTTTAATACAAAAGAGTAGTTTTTCCTGCATTACTGTGTGTTATGTGGATGTCTGTGTGTGTTCTCTATGTATGTTGTAGATGCATGTTATGTTGATGCATTCTGCAGGAGTTGTTTGGTTTCAGGCTTGAGAGGTCTTTGAGGTTTCATGTCAGGAGGGCATGACAGAGTGCTGCGGTCTCTGAATACCAGTGCACAGAGGTTGCACTTCTGAACACTGCGAGTTCAGACAAAGACGTGCTATGGCACAGGAACTGGAGTCAACAACTCAAGAGAAGACCTCAAGGTTTTTGAATACCTTGGAGGCAAGGCTGTGTATGAGAGACACAGTTGCAGACAGAATTCTGCTATGAATTCTGTAAAGCTTTGCCAAGTGGGAATTGAGCATATGCACAGTGGTGTTGAGGGAGGAACTCTATTGTGAGTTCAGACAGGAGCCAGAATCATTGAGGATTATGAGAAGCTCTGTCAGGTGGGCATTGAGCGGGTGCAAGGAGTGCACAATAGAATACAAAACTACTGAACGTTCTGTGAAAGGGAAACTCTGCTAGGTGGGCATAGAGACGGTGTGCAGATAGGCACAAGAAGAAGGGAACTCTTTGAGTTCTGGAACTTAGAGGAAGAATCCACTGAGGGATCTTCGCTAGGATACTGAATACCCAGAAGGCTCAGCAAGAAGTTTCTTGAGGTAGAAGGATAGCTAGGAGGGCATCCATATTCTCCATCTGAGGGAGAAGAAAGATAAAATCCCTTAGGGGTTTGAGTGGTTGAGAAGCTCAGGAGGGACAGTGCCTTTCACGCACAGAGTCAGACTGCAAGGAGTGTAGTGGTTGAAGAACTCTTTGGAGAGTTCAAAGTTCCCAAAGCTCAGGGGGGACAACGTTTTCATACACGCGGCAAAGCTTAGATTCAGAGAGCCGCAAGAGAAGAGAAGAAAGGAGAACAAAGTTTGAGGCCTTTGGAAGACTTGGAAATTTTCCAAGCATCGGAAGAACACGCAGAAGCTCAGGAGGGAGCTCAGCGGGCATCAAATCGTATGGAGAGAAGAAGATCTGGACCGTCGGTTTTCACGTCCAGGAAAGAGCACCAGAGGAAGCGCACGGGAAGAAACGATTTGCACCGTCAGATCTGGAGAAAAATCACGTCAGCCGTCAGATTGGGCAAGAAGTGCACAGAGGAGAGGAGGTTGTGGACTTTCGGATGTTCACACAGAATCCCATAAGTCGTTGGATCGGGAGAAGATGATCAGAGTTTAGCCTCTGGAGTAAGCGCGCAGGAGAAAGGATCTGGGCCGCCAGATCTTGAGTAGATATCTGTCAGCTTTCAGATTGACTGGAAGGTGCACGGTGGTTAAACCATCGGGAACAACCAATGTAAAATCCCGATGAGAGGCATAGCCATCGGGATAGAAGCCATCGGTATATCGAGATTCTCGAGGTGAAGAAAATCGAGACACTTCAAGTCTCGAAACACCGGGAAGATCTGGACCGTCCATTGGTGGAGACACGTGGCAGAGATTGAAGCATCGGGAGTCGGGATATCGACATTCCCATGGACAAGGGATCGGGAAAGTCCATGGTGAAAACCCCGACATAATCTGAGCCGTCCATTTGGGGAGACAGGTGTCAGAAATCCAAAGAGAGTCGGTATATTGGCTATCGGGAAATCAGAGTTCCTGAGGTCGAAAGAGTCGGGAGATCAGAAGTCTCGAAACTCCGAGAGTTAATCTGATCCATCCATTAGAGAAGGACGCGTGGCAGCAATCAGAGCCACTAGGGAAAGGCCGACAGGAAGTCATTGATCGACATTTGTGTCATCGGGATATCGGGGATCCCGGTGACAAGGTGTTTGTGCATTTTGGAATCGTGAAGTCTGGAACCCCGATGAGTGGGAGCTCACTATCAGCATATCAGAGAAGCGGGGAGCGCCATTGTGTGGGCCAGCTGTGAGCTTAGTGGAGAATCGGGATTCGAGGAGTCGGGAATCCCGTGGACATATGCATTTTGACATTTGAAACCCCATAGCCCCGATGGGAGACAAGGCTGCGGTCTTGTGAGTTAGCAGTCATATGGGCCGGGAGCTAGCTAGGAGAGCTAACGCGTAGAGAGCACGTCGAGATTCGAGGAATCGCGAGTCCTGAGGACTATTGCATTTTGGCATTGGAAAGTCTGGAACTCCGATGAGGACACAAGGCTGCGGTCTTGTGAGATAAAGGTCACGTGGACCACGAGCTTAGCCTGGAGGGTTAGGTGGAATTAGAGATCATTGGGATTTTTAAGCCTAAAACCCCGATGAACATGAACATAAGACTGTTGTCTTATGAGAACTAGTCACATGGACTAGAAGCCTAGCTAGGGAGGGGCTAATGCTGAAAGGAGCTCATCGGTGATCGGGGATTGAAGAGTACAGGGACTCTCGATGACGAGGAACATGAAACCATGAAACCTGATATTACATTCCCTGTGGAGAATTTGTCCATGGTCATTGAAAAGGTCGTGACAGGGTGAAGAAAAGACCTGTGGGTCAATTTTCGAAGGGATTCCATTTGGGAGTCCAAGGAGCTAATTCGGCTCGAAGAGGGGATTAGAACGATCCTGTGAGCAGGAGAGCGCGAAGAGGAGGTGGTCGTGATTCTCTCACTGTGTCAAGAATAAAACCAAGCCATGGTTGGTATAGTTAGCCACTGGCACCAAAAGAAAGGTGGTAGAGGTCATACCAGCCTGTCAATTAACGTTGGGTGAATTCCCCACCCAAGCAACCCTTAACGTATTACCCCTAGGATCATACGACCTATTGATTGGTATGGACTAGTTGTCCGCCCATAAAGCCAAATTGGACTGTTACCATAAAACCTTAGAAGGTGTGAACAAAGAATGAAAAAGGATAACCCTTCAAGGGATCAGAAAACCGGTCTCGGTGAGACAAATATCAGCACTGCAAATGAGAAAGTATTACCGAAAAGGATGTCCCATGTATGCAATACAGGTGTTGAAAACAATCGAAGGTGCTAAACCAAGCCCTGAGGATCACCCTATCCTGAGGGAATACTGAGATGTGTTTCCAGAAGAGGTATCGGGTCTACCTCTGAGAAGAGACATTGACTTCTCGATAGAGCTCGCACCAGGAGCGGTGTCGGTGTCTAGGGAACCCTACCGAATGAGCACACCTGAGTTAATGGAACTCAAATTGCAATTGAAAGAAATGATGGATAAGGTTTATATTCGACCCAGCGTGTCCCCATGGGGAGCACCAGTCCTGTTTGTGAAAAAGAAGGATGGCACCCTTAGACTGTGCATAGATTACAGACAACTTAATAAAGTAACCATAAAGAACAAGTACCCCTTGCCCAAGATCGATGATCTATTCGATCAATTGGGGGGTGCGTCTATTTTCTCAAAGATTGACTTGAGGTCAGGATACCATCAAGTTGTAATCAAGGGTGAAGACATCCGTAAAACCGCTTTCTGAACACGGTACGGTCACTATGAGTTTGTGGTAGTCCCATTTGGGTTAACCAATGTCCCTGCCACTTTCATGTGCTTAATGAACAATGTACTCAGTAAATTTTTAGATAAATTTGTACTAGTTTTTATTAATGACATATTAATCTACTTTAAGAATAGAGAAGAACATGAAGAGCATCTTAGACTTGTGCTGCAAGTGCTAAGAGAGCATCAGCTCTATGCTAAATTCAGCAAATGTGACTTCTTTCAGAAGCAAATACATTACTTGAGACATGTTCTGTTCGAGGAAGGGGTAGCAGTAGATCCTGACAAGATCGGGTCTATCATGGAATGGCCTGCCCCAAAGGATGTCTCAGACATCAGATCCTTTATGGGATTGGTGGGATACTATAGGAGATTTATAAAAGGATTCTCCAAGATTGGTTTTCCAATCACTGCCCTCTAGAAGAAGGGGACAAAATTCCTGTGGACATAGCAATGTAAAGAAAGATTTCAAACCTTGAAACATTTACTAACCTATGCACCCATGTTGAAAATCGCTGACCCAGAAGATGACTTCCTTGTGTGCACAGATGCCTGTAAGGAAGGGCTTGGAGGAGTCCTTATGCAGAAAGGAAAGGTGATCTGCTATGAATCCCGAAAATTGAATGAACATGAGGTCAACTATGTGACTCATGATCTAGAACTGGCTGCGATAGTGCATGCCTTAAAAATGTGGAGGCATTACCTCTTGGGAATAAAATTTGTACTTATGACAAATCACTATGGATTACGGTATTTGTTTGACCAACCAAAGCTCAATGCTAGACAAGCTAGATGGATGGCCCTCCTTAGCGAATTTGATTTTGAAATCAAACACATCAAAGGGAAAGAAAATAGTGTGGCCGATGCCCTTAGCAGAAGCATGAAAACAATTCACCTAGCAGCGGTGAGTACATGCGAGACAGATGTCAAGAATAGAGTCAGAAATGCACAAGAAACAGATTCTTTCGTTCAGACTGTGACCCTATACCTACAGCAAGAACCCGTTGGAGGAAAATATGAAGGCTACCAGATGACCGAAGGAGGTCTGATCACTTACAGAGATAGACTGTACATTCCAAATCGTGACGACTTGAAGAGGTTCATCATGGATGAACTACATAAAAGACCCTACACTGGTCACCCAGGATACCAGAAAATGATCACAGCCACCCGGAAACAATTTTATTGGCCTGGATTGAAGAAGGACATAGCCAAATATTTGGCCCAAT
>ML809783.1:0-51190 GCA_009831015.1 Picea engelmannii | reverse complement strand
CATCGACACCCAGCAGGACTATTACACCCTTTACCCATCCCAGAATGGAAATGGGAAACCATCTCCATGGATTTTATCACTGGATTACCAACTTCAACCAAACAGAATGATGTCATTATGGTGGTGGTGGATAAACTGAGCAAGTATGCTCATTTCATCCCCATCAAATCGACCTGCAAGGTGATAGATATCGCCCAGGTATTCATGAAAGAGGTATTCAGACTACGCGGTATGCCGAAAGAGATAGTGTCTGACAGAGACACACAATTTACTTCCAATTTCTGGAAATCACTGATGGTTGGTTTGGAGACCAATTTGTTGTTTAGCACCACCTATCACTCTCAAACCGACGGATAGACAGAAAGAGTGAATCAAGTATTAGAGGATATGTTAAGGATGCATGTAATGCATCAACCCAGGAAATGGGAAGACTACCTGCCATTGGTAGAATTCGCCTACAACAACAGCTACCAAGCATCCTTAAAGATGAGTCCCTTCGAGGTCCTCTATGGTAGGCCATGTAATACTCCAATCAACTAGAGTAATCCTATAAACAGGATTTCTATTGGACCCGATATGTTGAAAGAAATGGAACAACAAGTGACTCAGATAAAACAAAATCTGAAGGTTGCTCAGAACCGACAGAAAAGTTATGTTGATCAAAAGAGAACTCCAAGAGAGTTCAAAATGGGAGACCATGTATATCTCAGAATTAATCCTAGAAGGAGTTCCCTGAGAATGGGAGCTTGTGCCAAGTTGGCACCCCAGTATTGTCGACCCTTTGAGGTTCTAGAAAGAGTGGGACCTGTAGCCTATCAGCTAGCACTTCCTCCCACCGTAAAATCACATAATGTTTTTCATGTTTCATTATTGAAGAAATATGTACATGATGCTAATCATATAATTGACTGGTCTCTGATCCAGGTGGAACCGGAGGGAGAATTTCTACCAGAACCCCAATGCATACTGGACAGAAAGAAAACCCCACTCTGGAACAGAACCATTGCACAGGTCAAGGTGTAGTGGAAACATTTTGGCCCAGATGAGGCTACATGGGAAATGGAGGATGACATGAGGCAGGCATATCCGATTTTGTTTACTTCTGTACATGCAATTCATGTTAATAGATAAGAACATCGAGGACGATGTAACTTTTTATGGGGGAGGGAATTGTAACACCCTATTTCCCTCAGTTTGTAAAAATAACGGGACTCGCCAAGAACTATGGAAAACTCATAAATGTGAATATGTGATGTAAATGGACCTTGAGGAAAAGGTCAATGAATGTGAATAAAATTTTGAATTTTTATTGCAGGACTGCTGAGAGGGGATGTGCAGAAAAAGAGACCATGATGGCGGTGGAAAGCACCTGGAAAAGTGGCGTTAACTTCCACCGAGAACTAATACCGTATTTGGACTCCACTGGCCCGGAGAACCAAAAGTGGCTCGCTGGCCCTGAATTAAATGACTCGCAGGCTGGTATGTAGATGGCTTAATGAGGGATGGGGAGGTGAACCACCTATCCGTAGAGACATCATGACTGACCAGCGCGAGGGTAATCGCACCACACGCAACCTCACAAGAGGATAATGCGTGGGGTAGAAACGATTGCAGGGGTAGACGCGAGGGGAGAACTATGGCATTACGCAGAGTGAGTGATAGCAGAGAGGAAGGATTGCAACCTTCGCTCCTGGTCATTGGAAAATGGATACGCAGTCTCACAACATCGTGGTCTCAGCTCAGGGATGGCTAGTGGTAAATCCGCTGGGAGTCACTAAGCCTACGGTTGGGTGGAAATGAGCACCCCTCTCAGCAGTTTCACTCACTTCTAGTTTTATTTTTTATAAGTGTTTTTCCTCTGGCTCCCTGAAATATATGTATTCTGATAATTGTGCTCATAAGCTGTGAAACTGTGAATGTTTTCATTATAAGAATGTCTGTGTGGTATTTTGATCAGTACTAGTAGTTGTATATGCTTATAAAAGAAAAACCACGCATGGCTTATGTTGATAAATGAATTTAATTATGCATAAGTTGAACCAAACCAGACTTCTAGTCCGTCTCGGGAAGTTGTTTCCCCTTATCTGTCTCCCGGAATGCCCCAGAATAGATATCTTCACAGAGATTCCCTCCTTGGAAAGGTTTACCAAGAACCTGGAAAAAGGACTTGAATGTGCAAGTCTTAACAACCTTGTATGAGGAGGAATGACCCTCTTAAAATCCTGAAGTAGCAGCGTAGGGATAAGTATCGATCGACGGATGAGATCTCGTCGGAAGATCCATGGTCATTCACGACCGTTAGATTGATGAAAGAAAACAAGGGCGTTGCATACCTTGCCCCTTTTCCTCTATCTTCATGAATAGCGAAGAAATAGGGATCGTAGACCCCCAAGGTCCATAAGAACATCTGGACCGTTGATTTTTCCAGGTCCATGAAGTAGTGGGAGAGTGCGTGATGTGGGACAGATCTGAGCCGTTAGATATTAGCTAGAAAAAACTGATAGTCATTGGATTTGTTAAGAGATGCATGAGGGTTAAGCCCTCGTGAACAGGAGGTTGAAAGTCCCGACGAGTGGCGTGGCCATCAGGATATCGGCGTTCGTAAAATCGGGAGTCACGATGACATGGGATCGAGAATTTTCATAGTGAAAATTCCAGAATCAATTTGAGCCATCCATCATAGGAGGACACGTGGGCAATATCGGAAGCCCATCGGCATTTCAGAGATCGAAGGGACAAGATGCCGGAGTATTTCAGCAGTGGAAAATCTGAAATCGCGAGAAGCGATCAGGACCATCCATCTTAGGAGGACGCGTGGTGGCAATCAGAGCATTCGGGTAAAGTGCCAAAAGGAAAGTTATCCATCAGGGAATCGGGAATCCCATGGGTAAGAAGTCCACGCACTCCGGAATTGCGAAGTCCGGAATCTTGACCAAGTGAAAAGTGTCCATTGTAGGGCCAGCTGTCATCATATCAGCATATTGGGATTCGACGAATCATGAATCCAGAGGACGAGCACATTTTGGCGTTGGAAAGTCCAAAAACCCAACAGGAGATAAGGCTGCGGTCTTGTGAGATAGTGGTCATGTGGGTTAGGAGTTTAGCCAGGAGGGATAACACATAAGGGACCATATCGGTGAATTGGCTCATCGGAGATCGGGAATTCAAGAGAACAGGGAACTCTTGACATCGGGGATCACGAAACCCCGAAGCCCGAAGGTATATGCATTTCCCATTGTGGAAAGAGTAGCAGTCGTATGCAAAGGTCATGACAGGGAAAGAAGGACTTGTGGATCGGGTTTTGACAGAGATTCTAGTAGGGAATCCAATGAGCCGCTTTGGCTCATGAACTGATTGAATGATCCTATGGGTGGACGTGCTTGGGAGCACAACTGCATCACTTCCCATATTGAAATTTGGAGATTATAATGATGAAGAGTCTTAGAGTCGTTGCACTTCGAACTCCCGAGTACCAAAACTTTGAAAGGATCCATGCCATTGGATCAAGGGATGCTTACGACCGTCGATCTCCCTTTGGAGGGAAACTTTGGAGACCTCAGAATTTTCGGGGATTTGAATGGGGAAAGGTAGAAGTCGTGTATCGCGATTCCCCAAATTGCGAAAAGTCGATAAGCTCTTGGCTGGCGTAAGCACGTGGATACCGTATAGGGTCACGTGGACAAGACCCCAAGAGATAAACTTGCCCCTTGCTAAGCCCCGTAGGACTTCGCGGATTCTGATTGTTGAGAAATCAACAAAAAAGTTTGATTTGTGTAGTGGGTATCTGACAATTGTCGTGACCGCAACAATTAAACTAGAAGAACCAACAGATTCTGAAGAGGGGGAGCACCTTTTTCATTCACAAATGTGGGTGAAGGGGACCTCACTTCATTTTGTTGTTGATAGTGGAAGCCAGAAGAACCTCATCTCAGTAGAGGTCGTAAAATAGTTGGGATTGTCGACAACACCACACCCGCAGCCATACAACATCAAGTGTCTTCGTTAACGATGAGATCTTCATGTGAGCCAGCAATGTCGATTTTCATATGGCATCCAACCCTTCAAGGATGAGGTATTATGTGATGTTGCCCCACTAGATGTATGTGATGTTCTCTTGGGCCAACCATATATGTGAAAGCGCCACGATGTTTATGAGTCTCGACCTCGCAGTGTCATTGTTTCTCTAGGGGGTCATCTCTATAGAATACCATAGGTAGTTCCTACTATTGTTCCACCTAAAAAGTGCCGCAAGGTAGTATCTCATACTGCAAAATTCAGCTTCAGAATCTGTTCAAAATGGGAACATAAGGACACTGCAACCACTACAGCTTCGCTCCAAGCACCTTCTATCCAATAGAAGGAGGTCGACAAGGTTGCAACAAAGAGAAAATATCCCTTTTGCACACCGTCCTCTCATGTAGCCTAACTTGTTGAACAACCTTAGCCTCAACAGGTTCGTGATAGGCTTCCACAAACTAAGCAGCGCAACATCTCCAGAAAGGCAACAGCTCACCAACATGCAGATTCAGCAAACACTTTTCCCTCTCCCCGGGAACTCAATGCAATGGAGACCATTTCTTCCTAAAGAGGGAGGATTGATCTAGGTGGATATCGGTGGCCACCCACCTTTTCTGATTGGCTAAAAACAATTTTCTGGCAAATTTGGCATTTTACTATTTTTAGCAGTTTTTAACTTCCGGTGCCATTTTGAAGGCCCAAATAAAGGTTTTTCAAGATCAAGGTTCTCAATGATAAAGGAAGGCATAATTTATCCCCCAAAATGAATCTCCTCGACAATACCTTTTCAATGAGTATCATACGCCTAAAACAGAGATCGTATGCAAAGGTTACGACCCCGGGAAGTTGATGTTCTAACTTACCCAAATGGGGCCCACATGACTTTTGGCACTTCATCTCCTAGGATTAGGTTTTTGGATGTCTAGGAATTTTTTCATTCCTGTTTACTGTAAAAACGCCTTCAGATCCTCATTGTAATCATCTTCTTGCGAATGGGAGTAGACGTCACATCTCTTCTCAGAAATAAGCCGCCACCATTCTAGCGAGTCTTTCACTTTGTATTTTTACAGTCTCTGTACATTTCTTTCATTAATAGAAATTGTGTATTACCGTATATCTGTGTTTATGGTTTCATCTCTGATACATTTTTTTTATATTATTGAATATCGGTGATATCTCTGTGTATTTCTTTATTATATCTCCGATCTCATTTTGTGCCAAAAATAATCCGGATCAGTAATATCAGAGCAAGTTGTTCTTGGTCGTTTTTTTCAGTTCATGTCCCCGATGAGGTATGAGTATAGCAAGTTGGGTCTTTCACACCCAAGAAATCCTCAATGGTAGAAGAAAATAAAAACGACAGAGCAGACGATCCTATCAGTCTGTTGCTTGAGTAAGATCTCACGTGATAGAGGGATGAAATGATAGAGAATTTTTACCACATCCTTCAACGCCTGCTGATAGAAACAGGCGCATCTTCATCAAGCGCCCACTTTGGAAGAACCTCGCCTTTCAAGGTATAAGTTAATTTTCCTGTATTTGAAGGACAGATAGATGCAGAAGCCCTAGACAAATGGTTAAATTTGCTAGAAGGTTATTTCACTTTTCACAAATTTTCCGACAAAGAAAAGATCACCTTTGCACTCCTTAAAGCTCTCCCCCATGTCAAACATTGGTGGAAAACTTATTGGGAGAAGAGTTCCACAGAGGAGTCTGAAATATATGGGGCCGATCCCACTTGGGATTTTTTTGTGGATGAGGTAAAGGAACAATATTACCCTACTGGAAACTATGAGGACCAGTACATGAGATGGACCACACTGTGGAAAGAGAGGGGCCAAGCAGTTCTGGACTTCACCAATACCTTCCATACCTTGCGCACCAAGCTGGGTATCAAAGACTCTGAACAACATTTGGTTCTGAAATACCGTGGGGCTCTACAAAGATACATCCAAACTGAAATGGATTTTTTGGACATCTCATCACTCGGTGATGCCTATCGATATGCTGTTAAAATCGAGAAGAAATTTAAGCACCAGAACAAACAGGATTTTGGTTCTGCAAATCCGCAACAACCAAAGTATGACAAAGACGTCCCTAACAAATAGTTTCCCGAAAACCATTCCAAGCCACATGAAAAGAAGGGTCATGGGAAGACAAAGAAGGACACTGGAAAATGGTGCAATCTCCACAAAAGCCCCTGGCACAACACCGATGAATGTCTCTCAAAACAGTCATTGGTGGCCGAGATCAAAGACAAGGAGTCGAACTCTTATTCGGAATCTGATTCAGAAAATACAGGTAAATGACAGATCATTGATGCAGACCCCACTGCTATTTTCATTACCGCAACAATTCGACCAGAAGAACCAACATATCCTGAAGAGGGGGAGCGCATTTTTCATTCACAGATGCAGGTGAAGGGGACCCTGCTACATTTTATTATTGATAGCGGAAGCAAGAAGAACCTCATCTTAGAAGAGGTAGTCAAACAATTGGGATTGTCGACAACACCACACCCGTAGCCATACAACATCGGGTGGCTTCACCAAGGACGAGATCTCCGTGTCAGCTAGCAATGTCGATTGTCATATGGCATCCAACCCTTCAAGGATGAGGTATTATGTGATGTTGCCCCACTAGATGTCTGTGATGTTCTCTTGGGCCAACCATATATGTGGAAGTGCCATGTTGTTTATGAGTCTTGACCCCGTAGTGTCATTGTTTCTCTAGGGGGTCATCTCTATAGAATACCAGAGGTAGTTCCGACTACTGTTCCACCTAAAAAGTGTCGCAAGTTAGTATCTCATACTACAAAATCCAGCTTCTTCACAATCTGTTCAAAATGGGAACAAAAGGACACTGCAACCACTACAGCTTCGCCCCAAGCACCTTCTATCCAATAGAAGAAGGTCAAAAAGGTTGCAGCAAATCGAAAAGATTGCTTCTTCCCACCATCCTCTCATGTAGCCTGACTTGTTGAACAACCTCAACCTCAACAGGTTCATGACATATTTCCACAAACTGAGCAGCGCGATGTCTCCAGAAAGGCAAGCAGCTCACCAAGATGCAGATTCAACAAACGCTTTTCCCTCTCCCCCGAGAACTCAACGCAATGGATACCATTGTTTCCTAAGGAGGCAGGATTGATATAGGTGGATATCGGTGGCCACCCACCTTTTTCGACTAGCTCAAAACAGTTTTCTAGCAAATTTGACAATTTACTATTTTTAAGAGTTTTTAATTTCCGGGGCCATTTTGATGGCCCAAATGAAGGTTTTTCAAGATGGGGGTTCTCAATGATATTATATGGCATGATTGAGCCCCCAAAATGAATCTCCTCGATAATACCTTTCCAACGAGCTATCATACACCTAAAACAGAGTTCGTATGCAAAAGTTACGACCCCGGGAAGTTGATGTACTAATTTACCCAAACAGGGCCCACATGACTTTTGGCGCTTCATCTCCTAGCGTTAGGTTTTTGGATGTCTAGGACTTTTGGAATTCATGTTTATTGTAAAAATTTCTTTAGAGCCTCATTGTAATCATCTTCTTGCGAATGCGAGTAGTCGTCACATCTCTTCTCAAAGATAAGCTGCCAGCATTATAGCGAGTCTTTCACTGTGTATTTTTATAGTCTCTGTGCATTTCTTTCATTAATAGAAATCGTGTATTAATGTATATATATGTTTATGGTTGCATCTCTGATACATTTCTGTTCTATTATTGTATATCTGTGATATCTCTGTGCATTTCTTTATTATATCTTCGATCTCATTTCATGCCATAAATAATCTGGATCAGTGGTATCAGAGCAGGTTGTTCTTGATCATTATTTTTAGTGCATGTCCTCGACGAGGTCTGAGTATAGCAAGTTGGGTCTCGATCTTGTCTCTCTTGAGGAAAATCGCTCTCGCACACCCAAGAAACCCTCAATGGAGGAACAAAAGAAAAACGACGGAGCAGACGATCCTATCAGTCTGTTGCTTGAGAAATCTCTCACACAACAGAGGGACGAAATGATGGAGAAATTTTTCCCACATCCTTCAACGTCTGCCGATAGCAACAGGTGCATCTTCATCAAGCGGCCACTTTGGAGGCACCTCTCCTTTCAAGGTACAAGTTAATTTTGATATTCCTGTATTTGAAGGACAGATAGATGCAGAAACCCTAGACAAATGGTTAAATCTGCTAGAAGGTTATTTCTCTGTTCACAAATTTTCTGGCAAAGAAAAGATCACCTTCACACTCCTTAAAGCTCTCGTCCATGTCAAACATTGGTGGGAAACATATTGGAAGCAAACTTCCACAGAGGAGTCTGAAATATATGGGGCCGATCCCACTTGAGATTTTTTTGTGGATGCAGTAAAGGAACAATATTACCCTATTGGTAACTATGAGGACCAGTACATGAGATGGACCACACTGTGGCAAGAGAGGGGACAAGAAGTTCTGAAGTTCACGAATACCTTTCATACCTTGCACACCAAGTTGGGTATCAAAGACTCCAAACGACATTTGGTTCTGAAATACCGTGGGGATCTACATAGATACATACAAACTTAAATGGATTTTTTGGACATCTCATTACTCGGTGCTACCTATCGATATGCCGTTAAAATCAAGTAGAAATTTAAGGACCAGAACAAACAGGATTTTGGTTCTGCAAATCTGCAACAACCAAAGTATGACAAAGACGTCCCTAACAAACAGTCTCTCGAAAACCAGTCCAAGCCACATGAAAAGAAGGGTCAAGGGAAGATAAAGAAAGACATCGAAAAATTGTGTGATTTCCACAAAATCCCCTGGCACAACACTGAAGAATGTCGCTCAAAACATTCATTTGTGGCCGATATCAAAGACAAGGAGCCGAACTCTGATTCTGAATCTGATTCTGAAAATACTGGTAAAGGACAGATCATTGATGCAGACCCCACTGTTATTGTCGCGACCACAACAGTTCAACCAGAAGAACCAACAGATTCTGAAGAGGGGGAGAACCTTTTTCATTCACAGATGTGGGTGAAGGGGACCCTCCTACATTTTATTGTTGATAGTGGAAGGCAGAAGAACCTCATATCAGCAGAGGTCATCAAATAGTTGGGATTGTAGACAACACCACACCCGCAACCATACAACATTGGGTGGCTTCACCAAGGACGAAATCTTCGTGTCAACCAACAATGGCGTTTGTCATATGGCATCCAACCCTTCAAGGATGAGGTATTATGTGATGTTTCCCCACTAGATGTCTGTGATGTTCTCTTGGGCCAACCATATATGTGGAAGCGCCACATTGTTTATGAGTCTCGACCCCGCAGTGTCATTGTTTCTCTAGGGGGTCATCTCCACAAAATACTAGAGGTAGTTCCAACTATTGTTCCACCTAAAAAGTGTCGCAAGGTAGGATCTCATACTGAAAAATTCAACTTCTTCACAATCTGTTCAAAATGGGAACAGAAGGACAATGCAAACACTACAGCTTTTCCCCAAGCGTCTTCTATCCAACAGAAGCAGGTCGACAAGGTTGCAACAAAGTGAAAAGATTCCTTCTGCACAACGTCCTCTCATGTAGCCCGACTTGTTGAACAGCCTCAGCCTCAGCAGGTTCGTGACAGACTTCCACAAACTAAGTAGCACGACGTCTCCAGAAAAGCAAGCAGCTCACCAAGATGCAGATAAGGCAAATGCTTTTACCTCTCCCCCGAGAACTCAACGCAATGGATACCATTGCTTCCTAAGGTGGGAGGATTGATCCAGGTGGATATCATTGGCCACGCGCCTTTTTCGACTGGCTCAAAATAATTTTCTGGCAAATTTGGCAATTTACTATTTTTAGCAGTTTTTAACTTTCGGGCCCAAATGAAGGTTTTTTGAGATCGAGGTTCTCAATTTTAACCTAAGGCATGATTGAGCCCTCAAAATGAATCTCCTTGATGATACCTTTCCAACGAGCTATCATACAGCTAAAATAGAGATCGCATACAAAAGTTACAAGCCCAGGAAGTTGATGTCCTAACTTACCCAATCGGGGCCCACATGACTTTTGATGCTTCATCTCCTAGGGTTAGGTTTTTGGATGTCTAGGACTTTTCGTATTCCTGTTTATTGTAAAAAGGTCTTCAGAGCCTCATTGTAATCATCTTCTTGTGAATGTGAGTAGCCGTCACATCTCTTCTCAGAGATAAGGTGCCACCATTCTAGCGAGTCTTTCACTCCATATTTTTACAGTCTCTGTACATTTCTTTCATTAATAGAAATCATATATTACTGTATATCTGTGTTTATGGTTGCATCTCTGATACATTTTTGTTATATTATTGAATATCTGTGATATCTCTGTACATTTCTTTATTATATCTCTGATCTCATTTCGTGCCAAAAATAATCTGGATCAGTGGTATTAGAGAAGGTTGTTCTTGGTCGTCTTTTTCAGTGCATGTCCCTGACAAGGTCTGAGTATAGCAAGTTGGGTCTTGAGATTGTCTCTCTTGAGGACAAGCTCTCTCGCACACCCAGGAAACCCTCAATGGTGGAAGAAAATAAAAATGATGCAGTAGACGATCATATCAGTTTGTTGCTTGAGCAAGTTCTCACGCGACAAAGGGAAGAAACGATGCAGAATTTTTCCCACATCCTTCAATGCCTGTTGATAGAAATAGGCCCATATTCATTAAGAGACCACTTTGGAGACACCTCACCTTTCAAGGTACAAGTTAATTTTGATATTCTTGTATTTGAAACACAGATAGATGCAGAAGCCCTAGACAAATGGTTAAATCTGCTAGAAGGTTATTTCTCTGTTCACAAATTTTCTGACAAAGAAAAGATCACCTTCGCACTCCTTAAAGGTCTCCCCCATGTCAAACATTGGTGGGAAACTTATTGGGAGCAGAGTTCCATAGAGGATTCTGAAATATATGGAGCTGATCCCACTTGAGATTTTTTATGGATGTGGTAAAGGAATAATATTGCCCTATTGGGAACTATGAGGACCAGTACATGAGATGGACCACACTGTGGCAAGAGAGGGGCCAAGCAGTTCCAGAGTTCACGGATACCTTCCATACCTTGTGCACCAAGTTGGGTATCAAAGACTCCGAATGACATTTGGTTCTAAAATACCGTGGGGCTCTACACAGATACATCCAAACTGAAATGGATTTTCTGGACATCTCATCGCTTAGTGTTACCTATCAATATGTTGTTAAAATCGAGAAGAAATTTAAGCACCAGAACAAATAGGATTTTGGTTCTGAAAATCCGCAACAACCAAAGTATGACAAAGACGTCCCTAACAAACAGTCTTCCGAAAACTAGTCCAAGCCACATGAAAAGAAGGGTCACGGGAAGACAAAGAATGACACTAGAAAATGGTGCGATTTCCACAAAATCCCCTGGCACAACACCGATGAATGTCCCTCAAAACAGTCATTGGTGGCTGAGATCTAAGAAAAGGAGCTGAACCCTGATTCATAATCTGATTCCAAAATTACTGGTAAAGTACAGATCATTAATGCAGATCCCACTGCTATTGTCACGATCACAATAATTCAACCAGAAGAACCAATCGATCCTGAAGAGGGGGAGCGCCTTTTTTATTCACGGATGTGGGTGAAGGTGACCCCGCTATATTTTATTGTTGATAGCAGAAGCCAGAAGAGCCTCATCTCAGCAGAGGTCATCAAACAGTTGGGATTGTTGACAACACCACACCCACAGCCATACAACATCAGGTGGCTTCGCTAAGGACAATATGTTCATGTCAGCCAGCAATGTCAATTTTCATATGGCATCCAACCCTTCAAGCATGATGTATTATGTGATGTTTCCCCACTATATGTCTGTGATGTTCTCTTGGGCCAACCATATATGTGGAAGAGCCACGTTATTTATGAGTCTCGACCTTGCAGTGTCATTGTTTATCTAGGGGGTCATCTCTACAGAATACTAGAGGCAGTTCTGAATACTGTTCCACCTAAAAAGTGTCACAAGGTAGTATCGGATACTGCAAAATTCATCTTTTTCACAATCTGTTCAAAATGGGAATAGAAGGACACTGCAACCACTACAACTTCGCCCCAAGCACCTTCTATCCAATAGAAGTAGGTCGACAAGGTTGCAGCAAAGATAAAATATTCCTTCTGCACACCGTCCTCTCATGTAGCCTCACTTGTTGAACAGCCTCAGCCTCAACAGGTTCGTGACAGACTTCCACAAACTACGCAGCGCGATGTCTCCAGACAGGCAAGCAACTCACCAAGATGCAGATTCAACAAACATTTTCCCCTCTACCTAGGGAACTCAACACAATGGAGACCATTGCTTCCTAAGGAGGGAGTATTGATCCAGGTGGATATCGGTGGCTATCGACCTTTTTCGACTGGCTCAAAATAGTTTTCTGGCAAATTTGGCAATTTACTATTTTTAGCAGTTTTTAACTTCCAGGGGCCAAATGAAGATTTTTTTAGATCGAGGTTCTCAATGATAATCTAAGGCATGATTGAGCCCCCACAATGAATCTCCTCGATGATACATTTCCAATGATCTATCATATGCCTAAAACGGAGATCGTATGCAAAAGTTACGACCCCGGGAAGTTGATGTACTAACTTACCCAAATGGGGCCCACATGACTTTTAGCGCTTCATCTCCTAGGGTTAGGTTTTTGGATGTCTAGGACTTTTGGCATTCTTGTTTATTGTAAAAATGCCTTTAGAGCCTCATTGTAATCATCTTCTTGCGAATGCGAGTAGCCGTCACATCTCTTCTCAGAGATAAGCTGCCACCATTCTAGCGAGTTTTTCACTCTATATTTTTACAATCTCTGTACATTTATTTCATTAATAGAAATCGTGTATTACTGTATATATGTGTTTATGGTTGCATATCTGATACCTTTAGTTTATATTATCGAACATCTGTGATATCTCTATGCATTTCTTTATTATATCTCCGATCTCATTTCGTGTCGAAAATAATCCGAATCAACGGTATCAAAGCGGGTTGTTCTTGGTTTATTTTTCAGTGCATGTCCCCGACGAGGTCTGAGTATAGCAAGTTGGGTCTTGAGCTTGTCTCACTTAAGGAAAATTGCTCTTGCACACCCAAGAAACCCTCAATGGTGGAAGAAAAGAAAAACAACAGAGCAGACGATCCTATCAGTCTGTTGCTTGAGCAAGCTCTCAGGCGACAGAGGGACGAAATGATGGAGAATTTTTCCCACATCCTTCAACGCCTGCCGATAGCAATAGGCGCATCTTCATCAAGCAACCAATTTGGAGGCACCTAGCCTTTCAAGGTACAAGTTAATTTTGATATTCCTGTATTTGAAGGATAGATAGATGCAGAAGCCCTAGACAAATGGTTAAATCTGCTAGAAGGTTATTTCTCTATTCACAAATTTTCTGACAAAGAAAAGATCATCTTCCCACTCCTTAAAGCTCTCAACCATGTCAAACATTGCTGGGAAACTTATTGGGAGCAGAGTTCCACAGAGGAGTCTGAAATATATGAGGCCGATCCCACTTGGGATTTTTTTGTGGATGCGGTAAATGAACAATACTACCCTATTGGCAACTATGAGGACCAGTACATGAGATGGACCACACTGCGGCAAGAGAGAGGCCAAGAAATTCCGGAGTTCACAAATACCTTCCATACCTTGCGCACCAAGCTCGGTATCAAAGACTCCGAATGACATTTGGTTCTGAAATACCGTGGGGCTCTACACAGATACATTCAAACTGAAATGGATTTTATGGACATCTCATCACTCGGTGTTGCCTATCGATATGTTGTTAAAATCGAGCAGAAATTTAAGCACTAGAACAAATGGGATTTTGGTTCTGCAAATCCACAACAACCAAAGTATGACAAAGATGTCCCTAACAAACAGTCTCCTGAAAAGCAGCCCAAACCACATGAAAAGAAGGGTCACGGGAAGACAAAGAAGGACACCGGAAAATGGTGTGATTTCCATGAAAGCCCCTAGCACAACACCGATGAATGTCACTCAAAACAGTCATTGGTAGATGAGATCAAAGACAAGGAGCTGAACCCTGATTCAGAATCTGATTATGAAAATACTGGTAAAGGACAGATCGTTCACGCATACCCCACTTCTATTGTCGCGACCGCAACAATTCAACCAGAAGAACCAACGGATCCTGAAGAGGGGGAGTGCATGTTTCATTCATAGATGTGGGTGAAGGGGACCCCGCTGCATTTTATTGTTGATAGTGGAAGCCAGAAGAACCTCATCTCAGCAAAGGTAGTCAAACAGTTGGGATTGTCGACAACACCACACCTGCAACCATACAACATCAGGTGGCTTTGCCAAGGATGAGATCTTCGTGTCAGCCAGCAATGTCAATTTTCATATGGCATCCAACCCTTCAAGGATGAGGTATTATGTGATGTTTCCCCACCAGATGTCTGTGATGTTCTCTTGGGCCAACCATATATGTGGAAGCGCCATGCTGTTTATGAGTCTCGACCCCACGGTGTCATTGTTTCTCTAGGAGGTCATCTATACAGAATACCAGAGGTAGTTTTGACTACTGTTCCACCTAAAAAGTGTCGCAAGGTAGTATCTCATACTGCAAAATTTAGCTTCTTCACAATTTGTTCAAAATGGGAACAAAAGGACACATTCAACCACTACAACTTCACCCCAAGCACCTTCTATCCAACAGAAGCAGGTCGAAAAGGTTGCAACAAAGAGAAAACATTTCTTCTGCACACCATCCTCTCATGTATCCTTACTTGTTGAACATCCTCAGCCTCAACAGGTTCGTGTCAGACTTCCAAAAACTCAGCAGTGCGACGTCTCCAGAAAGGCAAGCAACTCACCAAGATGCAGATTCAACAAACGCTTTTCCATGTCCCCCGAGAACTCAATGAAATGGAGACCATTGCTTCCTAAGGAGGGAGTATTGATCCAGGTGGATATCGGTGGCCACCCACCTTTTCTGACTGGCTCAAAATGGTTTTCTGGCAAATTTGGCAATTTACTATTTTTAGCAGTTTTTAACTTCCGGGGCCATTTTGAGGGCCCAAATGAAGGTTTTTTGAGATTGAGGTTCTCAATAATAGAAAAAAGAATGATTGATCCCTCAAAATGAATCTCCTTGGTGATACCTTTCCAATGAGCTATCATACGCCTAAAACGAAGTTCGTATGCAAAAGTTACGACCCCGAGAAATTGATGTACTAACTTACCCAAACGGGGCCCACATGAATTTTTGCGCTTCATCTCCTAGGGTTAGGGTTTTGGATGTCTAGGACTTTTGGAATTCCTGTTTATTGTAAAAAGGCCTTCAGAGCCTCATTGTAATCATCTTCTTGCGAATGCGAGTAGCCGTCACATCTCTTCTTAGAGATAAGCTGCCACCATTTTAGCGAGTCTTTCACTCTGTATTTTTACAGTCTCTGTACATTTCTTTCATTAATAGAAATCGTGTATTACTGTATATCTTTGTTTATGGTTGCATCTCTGATACATTTTTGTTATATTATTGAATATCTGTGATATCTCCGTGCATTTCTTTATTATATC
Organism: Picea engelmannii; assembly: GCA_009831015.1. Classification (NCBI taxonomy): domain Eukaryota; kingdom Viridiplantae; phylum Streptophyta; class Pinopsida; order Pinales; family Pinaceae; genus Picea; species Picea engelmannii. Next base: position 35,611 of record ML809783.1, on the reverse strand, counting down.
TCCGATCTCATTTCATGCCGAAAATAATTCGAATCACCAAGAGTATTGATTTTTTTACCATTGTTACTATCTTCTGGTAGCCTAGATGTCTTGCATATGAAACTTTATGCATCTATGACAATAACAAATTTTTCAACTACTGAACATTTGGTACATAACCTTTGTGTCTATACATGAGGATTCCATTCTCTTTTAGCTCATAACCTTCCAATTTTTGTTGTGACATACCCTGTTGTAAATTAGTCTTTATGTACACATAGCGCTAATCTAATATGTCAACCTCTAAAATTCTATTACCTGAATCTAATTTGTACATGATAATGGTTGTAGCATGCATTTCGTGCACCATCCTGCTGAGTGTGTCAACCACCTTGTTCTCTTTTCCTATGATATGCTTTATGTCAAAGTCATACTCACTAAGGAATTCCAACCACCTTCTTTGGTTGGCATTTAAAATTGGTTGTCCAAACAGACATTTCAGATCACTATGATTTGTTCTCAGCTCAAATATTTTACCCATGAGATAGTTTCGCCACATCTTCAAGGGATGCACTATGGATGCCAATTATAAGACATGAGTAGCATATCGTCTTTCGTTTCCTTTCAGCTTTCTTGATTCGTAACATATCACGTTCCCATTCTAACTAAGGACTCCCCCAAGTCCTTTGAAAGCATCTGTGCATACAATGAAGTCTTCATCTGGATCAACAATTCTTATTTGGTAAATAAAATATTCAAGTGTTGAAAACTTCTTACACAATCAGAAGTCAACTCAAATCACACGCCTTTCTTTTGCAAGGATGTAATTGGGTGCACAATTTTTGAGAAGCCTTCAATAAAACTTTTGTAATAACCTACAAGTCCCATGAAGGACCTCACCTCTGCGACATTTCTTGGTGATGTCCATTATTCAATGGCCTTTATCTTTTCTGGATCCATAGTTATCCCTTCTCTTGAGATGATATGACCCATGTAATGAATCTTCCTTTGGTAAAATGTGCACTTACTCAACTTGGCATACAACTGATGCTCCCTCAATAATTGTAGCACCATACTCAAGTGTTGCTCGTGCTATTTTTCAGAATTTGAGTAAATAAGTATGTCATCCAGAAATACAATGACGAACTTATCTAAGTAATTTCTAAAAACTCCATTCATCAAACACATGAAGAAAACATGTTCATTTGACAACTCGAATGGAACCACTGTGAACTTGTAATGTCCATACCTCATTATGAATGCAATATTGTTGATGTATTCTTCTTTAATTATCACTTGGTGATGTCCATATCTGAGATCAATCTTTAAAAATATATGTGTTCCCCTCAATTGATCAAAGAGGTCATCTATCATTGTAAAATGATACTTTTTCTTTATTGTTACTTTGTTCAACTTCCCGAAGTCGATAAAAAGTCTCAACACGCCATCCTTCTTCTTCACAAACAATATTGGGGCACTCAAAGGTGATACAATTGGGCATATATACCCCTTCTTCAGAAGGTCTTCAAGTTGCATCTCTAATTCCTTCAACTCTGTCATACTCATCCTATAAGGAGTCTTGGACATGGGAGTTGATTCCAACATCAATTTTATAGAGAAATCAATATCTCTTTTCACTGGAAACCTTGGTATCTCTTTAAAGACATCTTCGAATTCTTTCAGTACTGCACAATATTCAACATTTGACACTTTATCCTTAGGTGCCTCCTCCATATACATTGCAAATACTTGACATCCTTTCCTATATATTTTCTTCAATTGTAAGGCTAAAACTTCTCAATATTTACATCTCTTGGAATTCCTTGAACCATTATTAAGTTTTCTTCCTTATCCAAGCAATTAAATGCCTTATTGTAACAATCTAGAACAACATGATGCTAGTCCAACCAATCCATACCAATGAGACAATCGTAAGAACCCAAAGATATGATATTCAAATCAAATTTTGTGCATAGTCCATTCATTTCCATTGGGCATGCCTTAACCATCTCATTAATTTTCCTTTTTTCCCCTGTAGATAACTGCACCAACCAAGGTTTTCTGAGCTTTCTTTTTTGCAATTGGAACCTTTCCACCATCTTAGGATCTAGATAACTATGACTAGCTCTTGAATCAATTAAAATTGCAATGGCTTGATCATTAATCTTACCTTCCACTTCAATCATGTGCGAGTGAAACTCAACTTGCTTGTTATCTAAGGTTGCATCAATCCTAGGTACATTTTTTTCCCATGTCTTCAATTATCACAGCTAGATGTAGACTGTGCTCAATCCTTGGTTTTTCACCTCTTTGAGGGAATTATCTATACACATGATCTTCAATACAACCCTAACATTTAATAGGTTGTTGCCTTGGTCTTTTCCCCATTGTCTCAGTCATTCTGGGATCCTTTGGAGTTTTCTGTCATTGCGAAGTATTTTTGAAAAATGGTGGCTTAGTCCCCTTATTCCTCTATTCCACCTTGCTTTTCATCTTGTCTTCCCAATCCTTTTGGAAAGTTGGTCTTCCCTTTTTCTGATCATAAATACATTTAGCGCGCCTTATGTTTTCCTCCAATGTCTTGGGGTCATCATATTGTATCTTATCACTGATAAATGACGGCAAACCACTCAGGTACCTCAAAATTTTAACTTGCTCATCCTTGATGAATGCAACATATTTCAACAGTTCTAAGAATCTTCTTCCATAATCATCTATTGTCATACTTCCAAGCTTGAGCTAAAAAAACTCCTTCATTTTCTTGTCATAGTTTCGCTTGGTTAAGTATTTCTTTTGAAGATACCTCTTGAACTCCCTCCAAGTAACCATTTTTTGATCAATGTGTTGCACTTGCACGAATTGATCCCACCTCATTGATGCTTTTCTTTTTAGCTGATAGATAACAATTCCCCCTTTTGTATATGCAAAGTAATCATGCAGCCAGGTCTCTGCATCTTCACCCTTCCTATGCTCACCGTCAAATCTAGGAGGCTTGATTTTGTTCATTTCTCCCTATATCTCGTCCACCCCATTCCTCCTCTTATTCTTTCTGACAGAAGATGGAATTGAGATACTGTGTGCTTTCCTAAATGAATGCTTTGGGGAGTGGTGATGTTTCCTATCAACACTTCTTGTTTCTCTTCTTTCACCATGATATTTGTGACTCGAATTGCTTGACTCTGTTTTCTTATCCATTTTATTTTCTATTATGTCCAAGCTTTTCATCAACTTGGCATTGAAGTCATCTTGATGCTCCTTGGATTTCATAAGCCTCTCATTATAAAATGTATACTTTTGCACATCTTTTTGCAGTCCCTTTATGGTTTCCACCAAGTTCATGCACTCCTCCTTGGATTCTATACTATCTACACCCAAACCGACATACAAATCACTGAATTCATTATCATGGTCGTAAGTTCTCTGTGCATCTTCCATACTTTTGATTTTTTGCACTAATTTTGTCCTTCTCTAATCATTGTTAATTATGAAAAATGTGTAGGCAACAAGATTTGTTAGATGAATTCATGCTACAAATTCATGAAACTCTGCGCCATTTTGTCATAATCCTTTCTTCTGAGTCCTTGGATGATTTGAACATCCCAAATTCTAGTGCGCACAACTTTGCATCAATATTTTTCATGCATCACAGCTCTACACCGCGCACCAATAATTCCCCCTATACAATAAACTTTTCATTGTGTGGCACCAATACTTAGAGTGCACGACAATTTCATATTGATCTTTGGCCCATACAAGTCCAGTGTTGAACCAATGGCTCTACAACTTCTTATTGATCTCTAGCCCATACAAGTCTAGCATTGAACCAACAAATCTGATACCACAATGAAACATCCTCCATTACCACACTTAACAAGATGATCTAATAAAACAATGTAACATCCTTTATTACCACACTTAACAAGATTCTTTGATACCACAATGTAACATCCTCCATGACCACACTTAAGAAGATTCTATGATACCACCTTCTAACGTACCCAACTTACTACTGAGAAATGCTACTCCAATGTCTAATGAGAAGATTCTAATCTATACCATTGGTTTGCACAAAAATACTTGAATTAATGTGCACAACCCCAAGTTGCTCGCGCCACACAAACTTTCCTCTTCTAACACTACTTATAATAGTGAAAGTAACACAATACAACTACACACACAAGAATGTTGAACACATAAACATTAATGTGCGTGTAATCTACGCTGAACACGTGATCACTACTACGTGCACAACCATTCGGGCATCACATGTAAATTATGTTTTCCTTGTGCGCGCAGACTGCTTCCCTACGTGCACAAAGAGTAATTCCGTGCATGCATGGCCATTCTAACCTCACCTTGGAAACTCATGACCATTATTATAAGGTTAACTTAACTAGAATAACTAATAACAATTGTCATACTCAACATGTACAACTACATAAACTGAACACCAACACCACACTTACATGTGCAAGAAGCATTATACAAAATGACAACAATTACTTATATGAAACATCATATAATAATTAAACCCATATCAGACATAGATAATTAAGCAGATAGTAAATGAAACAAGCACATAAATGACACTTATCTTTTATAAAAGTCACCAACTACGCACAGAACTCAGATGTTCCTCCCACCCATAGACTCTATTGCTCATAAACTTTCAGCAACAAGTCACCCCCGAGGTGGGGCTTAAACTCCACCAGAAAAAAATGATTCCTAATACCAGACTAAGGTCTGATAAACAACATAATTGTTCAGTCCAAGGTGCCCACTGCTACAACTAGTCTACAGTCTCTCATTCCCCACATGATTGTCCCACCCTAGGAAGTGTGCCCCTTCTTTTCTCTACAGTCCCTCGAATTCCCTGATTCTCATCCAGGGCTTCAAAAAGAGGTCGAAAAGGATGTCTCATAGCACTGCAACTAATTCCTAGCACACTAGAGAACAATTCCCAACAAAATATCACCTGGAGAGAATGCTCATAGGCCTGAAAACCCGCCTCTTCAACAAAAAATCTCTCACCTTGAGAGAATGATCACAGGAATAACAACCCGCCTCTTCAACAACAAATGTATCACCTAGAGAGAATGCCCATTGGCCTCACAACCCATCTCTTCAACCACAAACCAATTTTTCCAAAACACAGGTTATATAATGATAGTTGGTTCTAGATCTTTCCTTGCAGGCATGTCGATATGAATGATGAATGAATGAAAATGAAAGAATATCCCCCCAAAATACACTAAGTCCAACAATATATATTGCATGCCTTAAACTAGACACTTGCCACCTTCAGAATTAGATTTAGCCACTTGGTGACTCATTCTCATCCCTCGGGAACTTAGGAGAAACAAATATCCATGAATTACACTTTTCAAAAATATTAACAAAATATTCCTTTGAACTTAATCCCCCTTGGATTAGCCCCTCTCTTAAACACCTATCCCTTTTTTCTCTAGAGTTTATCTCTTTGTCTCTTTTCGTCTGATCTGTCTTTACTCTTTACACAACAATGTGATATTATTAATAACTTGAGTGTGATTACAGTTTACAAGGAAAGGTGTGTTGGCCTATTTGCATCCTTGCTCACTATCCCCATAACCACACAGGCTCTCTGAACTCAATAAATATAAATCCACACACATACATATATATATAACTAGATTCGATGCACAGTTCAAGGTAATCCTCATAGAATTACTCAAGTGTGTGCAACACTGTGAAAAGTGTGCACCCTTTCTTTGATATGAAAACCATGCACACTTATCTAGGTGTGCGAAACACTATGGAATGTGTTCACCCTTTCTTTGATAACAATATTTGTGCACTACTTGGGTGCATGCAAAATGAAAACTTGGTGCCAAAGGCTCACCAGCCTATATGTACCATTACATTTACAATTGGTACCAACAACTCACCAACCTATATGTAAAATTACAAATGGGGTTAGGATTAGGGACATTACACCTAATATAACACTGCCACAAATATGAAGGTTTTCCATCAGGACCATCATCATAACATTGAATCTATACGAAGTCATAACAATGCAATATGCCTATGTGTGGCATCTGTACAAAGTCATGACAGTGCAATATGCCTATGTGTGGAATCTTTACAAAGTTCTACCATTCTACTACTTTGCACTCCAAATTCCATTCGATCTTTGACGACAGGTTTAACTCATTCCATTGCCTCAATACGTTTGAGTTTAATTTTTTCCTTTCTTTTACATAGTTTTATCATACTTGAATGATTTCCTTGTAAAATAGATTTTCCAAGTGGAAAGTTAAATTCAAATTTGTACACTATTTCTCATACATAATGAGGACTCTAGGGATATCCTTTTGATCAACATGTATTGAATTCAAAAGTGGATTCTAGGGATATCCTTTTGATCAACATGTAATGAATTCAAAATTTATTTACATCTAGTATGAAACATGAACTATAATTCAAGTTAACCCAATTTAAAATGATAATGCATTAACGAATGTTTAATGACATAAATTCCATAATGGTATAACAGGGGCAGAGGAAACTTTCTGTATGCATCCTTAAGGAATGATAATGAAAACCCTAGCCATGAGAACCAACAACTCGTTTAACTATAACTGACAAGCTACCAGGTAGCAGGCGACAAGCCATCAACTTTGGATTGAACTTTACTAGGGACTTCCAAAATATGCAAGGGTGCTTCCCAATGTCTTCATGAGTGCCAATTCAAGTCCCCAAAGCCCTATGTAGAAAGGTTAAAAAAAATTCCTTTGGCTAGTGTTCAGGTCTGGAAAGATAAGTAAAGAGCTATTCATTCCAAAAATAAATTTAGTGGGGTGATAACTCATCTATAAAAATTTCGTTAAAAACAGTCTTGATGCATAGAAATGTTACCCTTCTTAATTACGTTTGATATGGGAAACCAAGATTGCCATAGAATATTATCCCTAACCATTGTCTAAAATTTTTCATTGATCTTGAATATTGAATATCATAAATAATGTTTCTCCCACATATTGACCAACTTTCCATTTACGTACATGAACTGAAAGCTATATGCATTTTCATGAAAACTCCTGTCAATCCCTTCCAACATAAGACAAATATCCTCCTCCAGATCATAAGCCGGGATGCTTAGCTGTTGTATCTCATGTTGAACATACCATGATAAGAAATTAACATGTTTTTCACAGCAAATTCCCTAATGCATTTCCACTAGCCTTTGATCGGATTCTCTGAAATGGGATTCCAATAATTTGGCATCACATCAAACGCAAAGTCGTTTCAATTAAGCATCAGTTTGAAACATTAAATGTTTTGAATTGTGCATAGTCCACAACCCATACTTGATATCCCATATTTGTTTATTATATATTTGTGTGGCGTAACATGCAAAAATTTCTTCACCACTTCACCAGGTGTGGGGCGTAACATGTAGTAGGTGTGGTGTATTGTCCCCATCCACCCCGGGCTAGGCCATGTCACACCACCTCAACTTATGTAGCTATGAATCAACCAAACTGTAACAACTTGGTCATACTACTGGGACATGCTACTTTGAAGATCCACTGCGCAGATTCTACTCTAACACAAGTCTGCGCAATATCACTTGAAGTAACATGCTCTACCTAAGCTTGAGTTGCACCACACAACTTATAACATTGGAAGCAACATTCTATTTTTAGTACACCATTAAGCCGTGGAATTTAATCAAACAACCATGCATACCATCATTTTGACCACATAGTACAATTGTGCACACAACCACTTGGTGTCACATTCCACTTTTGTTATTACTATGCGCGGGGTTGAATTCCTCAACCACACATACATGAGTTCTAGTATCTTGAAGCACACAAGTTACGATCCTGCGCACCCGACCACTCAATTCTCTTCTCAATTACTCATTACCAAAATCACAAGGTTAACTTAACAGGAAAGACAACCACATTTGTCATAACCATGCACAACTACAAATACAAGCTAAGTGCACCATACTTACATGAACAAGCAACAATTAACAGAATAACAACAAATACTCATATGCAACACATATAAGAATTTAACCTATATCAACATAGTCAATTATGCACGTAGTAAACAAGACGAGTACATAGAGAACACCTATCTCTTAAGAAAGTCACCAACTACGGCCTTGCCTTAGACGTTCCTCCCAACCATAGAGATTGTTGCTCATAAGCTTTCAACAACAGGTCACCCTCGAGTTGGGGCTCAACTCCACCAAGGCTAAAGGGTTCTTAGAAGTAGTCTATGGTCTAAAACTCAACCGAGTTTCCCAGTCATAAGTGACCACAAATGCAGCTATCCCACAGTCCCTCATTCCCCACGCACCTGTCACACCCAAGGAAGTGTGCCCCTTCTCTGCTCAATAGTCATTCGACTGCCTCACTTCCCTTACTAGGGTTACTAGCAATAGGTCAAACAGGAAGTCTCTAAGCCCTGTGACTAATGCTCATCACACCAAAAAATAACTCCCAGCAAAATTCTCACCTGGAGAGTATGCCCATAGGTCTGAAAACCACTCCACAACAACCAATCTCTCACCCAGAGAGACTTCTCACTGTCTCCCAACCCGACTCTTCGACAATGAAACTCTGGATACAACCCCACAACTCCCTATAATCTTCTCCAATAGATAAGGTAATAATTAGATTTTACATATCGTTTGACTCCCTTCTTCTCAAGAGAGCTTGCAACATGAATAACAAAACAATAATAATGCCCAAAATACACTAAGGCCAACAATATATATTACATGCCTTTGACTTGACACTTTTCACCTTCAAAATTAACTTTAAGCCACTTGGGGACGCATTCCCTATCCTTGGGAATTTAGGATAAAATAATATATATATGACATTTACACTTTTACTAGAATTATTATAAAATATTTCCTAAGACTTATGACTCACCCCCATTTTTCTTTTTCCGATGGAGTAGGCCCCCCCATCTCTTTTCATCTAATTCAGTTAATGCACATCGATTCAATATTATATTAATAATCATGAATATACTTGGATAGGCGTAATGGCCTATCAACGTCCAAGCTCACCAACCTTATATTCACACAGGCTCTCAGGCCTCAAAACATAAACATTCATTCCTACAAACTAACCCAAGTGCACGCAACATAGTGCAATGTGCACACTTGCCTAGGTGCATGAAACACATAGACTGTGTCTTTGTTAACACTTTTCCACACACTACTCTGATGCACGCCACATTAAAACAACGTGTCCTTGGATCACTAGCCTAATGTATATTACATTTATACTTGGTACCATTCCAACTCACCGGCCTATATGTACAATTACAAAGGGTTATGGATCAGGGACACTACATGTGGGACATGAAACCTGGCATTTGTATCACCATTACTCTATAACATTTTTGCTAAAAGAAAATTGTCATAACTAGTTGTTGGTTATTCTTACTTCCTTTGGAAAGAGGCTCAATCATTCCACTTTGAAATAGCTTCTTCGTCGCTAGCTTGCGGCCATATCTTGTGTCATAGCTCTTGTCATTCTCAATTTTGCAGTTAGTTGGAGGGTTCTAGCATAACTCTCATTATTTTCAATTGTGTACCTAGTTGGAGAGTTCTAGCACCTGAAATGTTGAAAGTATGAAATATCCGATAAATCTATGGAACTAAATGATAGTTTTATCTTCTTCTTGTGTTAAGGAGCCCCACTTTATATCAGATCTCAGATAATTCGTCCAACACAACCTCTATCTCTGACCGCAGAGAAGAAGTCCTGCAACGACCAAAAAACAAATATAAATGTAAGAATATGTATTTCTTTACAAATTAATCATTCAGTTGATCTTCAATCTTAATTTTTTTTTTTTCAAGAATGATGATATCTTTAAATGGTTCCCCAAAAAAACTTCATATTATTTATTTATTGCAGGTGCATTTGGTGGCTATAAGCAGAAGTGCTAGGCCAAGATCAAACAAATGACTCATTCAAATATAAAGTTTCTCAGGTCAACTTGGCGGTATTGCAGGCACCCAAAATAGTTGGTGCACAAATCATTTCTAGAATTCCTGAAAAATGCAAGGTGCTTATGTACGTTGGCCTAGGGAAATTAGGCGATTTTTCGCCCCCTCCCCGTCAAAGAAACACCAATAGCTCGATGATTGTTTTTTACATTGGAGGTGGCGTTCAACGAATGAAAACTGGAGGCGGCAGTGTGTCTGGTGTTGTTGGAAACATGTCGCTCTCTACAACTTCGTTAACCTCAAAGCCTTCGTTATTTACACCAGTTGGAAACAATGCTTCAACTGCTTTGAGGAATTTGATACTCTCACCATTGAAGAATCCTCCCACTTCTTGTCTTCATCCACAAGGATTTACGTAGTTGTTCCTTCCTTGAAGGTCAATTTCTACTAATTTAAATTTCTATTTTTTACCAACATGCTAGTTTTTTCTTAATGTTTGTGTTCTTTGATGCATGCGATGAGTCTAATGTTTTTTTTTTTCAAATCTTAATTTGGGATGAGTCTAATGTTTTGGTTATTTTTTAAGATCTTAATTTGAGAGAGTGGAAGGATGTGCACAATTTGATCTAGAGACTTGTATAATGAAGATAATACCTTGAACCAACACCATGCATCTTGTGGAAAAATATCCCTAAGCTTAAATGTCCATTTTGTCATTGATTTCTCTCTCATTACAAAATTATCCGAGATTCAATTTGTTGCCTTGACACTTTAGCTACAACTACCACTACCAAAGAAATAGTGAGCTGGAAAAAAGACCAAATGCTCTCATTATGGGTTAGAAAGACTTACCTGTTTTGCTTAGTATGAAATGGATAGGGACTCAACCGCATTGGGTCGGTTGGAATGCACTCAACCCCGTCAACTGCCCTCACCTCTGCTTCTCAACACTTCGGCATAATAATCACTCCTCCCACTTATCATCCCAACAAGTTCAGCTCGTGCAGTTTTCTCCTTTTCCTGTTATAAATGACTTTCGACCCAGAATTGAATTGGAACCCCATTTTTTTGAATTCTACACGTTTCAAATATTGTGTTATCAGTGCACATTTGTGAATCATGCAACAACACTCATATTTGTTTGAAAATTGTGGTAGGGCTCACGAGATTTGAGCTCCGAGACACGTGTTATTTCTTGCAACGTGTTTTTCAAATTAGCACCCACATTGAAACATGGACTTATATTCGTTTACTTAGTACGAGATGCACTCTTCCTATCCCAGCTATGGTGCCTTTGGCCGAGATATCTTCCTTGGTGTAATAATATGTTATATCATAATTGTATTATCATCTATATGTTCTGTTTCAAATAATATATTTGCATCCTGGGCTTGGTTGCATACTCCCAAAGGTATCAGTGTTCCCTTGACATTGGCTCAGTTAATATTGTATTGCATATACAGAAAGAAAAAGACATGTCAAGGAACAAAATAATTTGGATCCATAGGGAGGATTGAATACCAATTAAGCTTTGAACAGAAACTCTAAAGAGAAAAGCAAGTTACCATCTTACAGAAAGGTGGAGATGCATAAAACATTAACACTGCAGAAAGGTCGTCCTGATCACTGATAAATTTCCAGTTAACAAGAGGATTCTACAACATTCAATCCCAACTTTCTCTCATTTATTTTGCTCAATATTGGTATTCAATAATCAAAACCTATACTGTAATGTTTGTGTAGCTTCCAACTTCTGAATACAAGAAGACAAGAACACTTCTTTTATAATATGTTCCCTCCACTTAGTTCATGATGGTCTATTGGCCACTTAGTAAATCGGTCAATTGTCATGGAAGTTATTCCCTTTATAAAGAATTTATTGTGTGTTAAGTATTTGTTTATTCTATTCTCTTTTCGTTTCAAAATTATTAATACTCTATGGTGTAAAAAAATTAAAATTCATTATAAAATCAATTGAATTCAATACATATCAACTAAGATAGTATTCAAGGTTTCAAATAATTAATTCAAGGTTTCAAATAATTAATTCTATCACAAGCCTAAAACTTACATTGCCTCCTCCTATTTATTTTCATGAGGATATGGTAGTAGCAATTGAGTGATATTGTTTCAATAGTGTGACCCAACTTGCTTGGGCTAGGCGGATCCAGCTAGGCTTACTCGCTTTTAAATAACTCAACCTATTGTGGAGGCTGAACTTGGTGCCAAGAGGTGTCATCCTGCAATACATGGGAATTAAGTTGCTTTGCAACCATTTTTGTTATTATTTAGAAGAGATGTAGTTACCAATCATGGGTGTAAATGACCCTACTATTATATAAATGCACCGACCATTATTATTTAAGCTTCCACCATTTGGTTTTGACCCTGAAGAAGAAATCATTATAAAAAGTTAGCTTCTCCCACTTTCTTTTTCTATTATAAATTCTTGTAAACTATGACTATTTGTCATTGTTAATACCCATGTAATAGTTTGAAAGTAATAGTTCAACTAACTATCTAACTAATAAACTATTATTATTTATTTCAACTCAATAATAACTTTCTTTGATTACTCCCGGTTGGCCATGTGTGAAACCGACATCCCAGGCATTTCTCTCCATGTAATCGGCGTGAGATGCTTGCATTGGTACCTTCAAGGTCCTGGACATAGCCTTTAATTTTCTATCAAATTGGTTGAAAATACCAGTTATGGTATGGTAATACAAATGGAAAGTTATTTGCACTTTAATTCGACTATTACAATGAATATGTATGACACATTGTTCCATGACAAGGATCATATAAATGGGCACTTTCAGCAACTGCTTTGCAAAAAAGACACTTTCACAAGTTTCATGTTGTTCCATGATGAAGATCATGAAGATCATATAAATGGGCACTTTCAACCATTCTTTTTGCAAAAAAGACACTTTCACGAGTTTTGTTTTTGCGAGTTTCATATGAAGCGAGGCATTCTAGGCATTCATGGGAATTACTAATCTTTGTAGAGTGTCAATGTTCAAAATCATATATGGTGAGAGTGCATTTGAAACAATTTGATACCTTCTTAACAATGAATAAACTATCCCTACCCTATGCCTCATCATTGCATAAACATTCCACAATGCAATAAACATTCCACAATGCAATAGCTCAAAATGACCCATTTGCAATTAGGTGCATAAGGGAACATATAGATTTTCATTGCATCAAAGAATCCAAAACATTTACAACATGGAAAGAATACATAGGGAAATTGGCATTGACATATGGCAAAGGGAATGGAAATGGCCCATTTGCAAATAGGTGCATAAGGGAACATATAGATTTTGGTTGCATCAGAGAATCCAAAATAATAACAACATGGAAAGAATACATAGGGAAATTGGCATTCTCATATGGAAAAGGGAATGTTGACGATGGTCTCTTTTTCTTTGATTGGCTAAGAAAAATATTGAATCTACAAATATTAATTTGGTCTCCAGTTACAATTTTCATCTTCATGGAAGTATGTGGATGAGAAGAAACAATTACGACATGGAACATAACACAATTTGAAACAAATAGAAATCATGTCCACTATGAACCATTACAACAAATAGGAAAAAATTAGAATGAAAACTACTTTGCATGGACCCCAAAATATCATAAGGCTAAAGTAGATAAGTTGAAAATATGTGTTCCCAAATATGAATAATAGGAACAAATGAGAACAAGAAAAATAAAGACCAGTGATGTTCTTCATAATGATGCTTGGAAGAATCGCAATTTTCAATCATTGTGCCACTTAAAAATCATATTAGAAATAATTCTAGATCACATCAAGTTACAAATGAAGATATAATACAAACAAAAACATATCATCGTACCATTGACATTGATACTCAAAACAGTGGAAAATTTCAATAATTACGATACTTGAAAAATCATATTAGAAATAGGTCTATATTAACATCGTTACTAATAGTGGAAAATTTCAATAATTACGATACTTGAAAAATCATATTAGAAATAGGTCTATATTAACATTGATACTAATAGTGGAAATTTTCAATCATTACTATACTTGAAAAATCATTACCATACTTAAAAAATCATATTAGAAATAAGTCTATAATAGATAAAGAAACAAATGAACTTTGGTGAAAACAAAATGAAACCATGCGGTGGCACTATTGACATTCATGCTCACTTGAAAATTTCAATCATTACTATACTTGAAAAATCATTAATATGCTTGAAATTTCACCAAATGAAACCATGTGGTGTCACTATTGACATTCATGCTCACTTGAAAATTTCAATCATTACTATACTTGAAAAATCATTACCATGAAAAATCATATTAGAAAATGAACTTTGGTGAAAACCAAATGAAACCTACTATTGACATTCATGCTCACTTGAAAATTTCAATCATTACTATACTTGAAAAAACATTACCATACTTGAAAAATCATATTAGAAAATGAACTTTGATGAAAACCAAATGAAACCATGTGGTGGCACTATTGACATTCATGTTCACTTGAAAAATTTCAATCATTACTATACTTGAAAAATCATTACTAGACTTGAAAAATCAATCACTACTATATTCGAAAAATCATTACCATACTTGAAATTTCACCAAATGAAACCATGTGGTGACACTATTGACATTCATGCTCACTTGAAAAATTCAATCATTACTATACTTGAAAAATCATTACCATACTTGAAAAATCATTACCATACTTGAAAAATCATATTAGAAACAAGTCTATATTAGATAAAGAAACAGACAAATGAACTTTGATGAAAACCAAATGAAACCACGTGGTGGCACTATTGACATTCATGTTCACTTGAAAATTTCAATCATTACTATACTTGAAAATCATTACCATACTTGAAAAATCATATTAGAAACAAGTCTATATTAGATAAAGAAACAAATGAACTTCGATGAAAACCAAATAAAACCATATGGTGGCACTATTGACATTCATGCTCATTTGAAAAACCATATTAGAAATAGGTTTATATTAACATTGATACGAACAGTGGCAAATTTCAATCATTACGATACTTGAAAAATCATTACCATACTTGAAAAATCATAAGAGAAAGAAGTCTATATTAAATAAAGAAACAAATGAACTTGGTGAAAACCAAATGAAACCATGTGGTGGAACTATTGACATTCATGCTCACGATTTTGCCAAATGTAATCGTTAAGCCACTTGAAAAAATATATGAAGAAAAATTCTAGATTAGATAAAACAACAAATGAACTTAATCTAAATGAGAGAAGACAACATGAAGGCCTAGAAAAATCACATGGAACATAAAAAAAAAGAAATTTACCACGATTGACCTTCATACTCATAATAGTATGAAATGTGAATCATTAAACCACTAAATCAAGTTGGGAAAAATTCTGAATTACATAAAATTCCAATTGAACTTGAGTGTGAAATATAAATCATTAAGCCACTTGAAAAACCAAGTTAGGAAAAATTCTAAATTACATAAAATTTCAATTGAACTTGATCCAAGCGAAACAAGAAGACAAAAAGTGTATCTTTGCATTCCTTTAAAAACGTTATAAGGAGAAACTTGGAGATGAAGAAAATACACCTTGCTTATGACACAACAATGAAACAAAAAACATCCCAATAGAATTTAGAACATGAAACATCGAAATCCAAATGGAAGAGGAAAAAAAATTATAACAAATCCTACTCCACCAAAAGAAGAAACATAAAAATAAATTCAATTTTCTCTACCTCTAAACATAAAAAGAAGTGGTAGTTTTACTTAAAAAGAGTTTAAGATTAAAATATGCTTATGCATTGGTCGAACTCAAATCCACATACAGTTGTACTTAAAAAAAGTTTAAGATTGAAAAGTGCTTATGCATTTGGTTGAACTGAGATACACATAATGATGAAAACTTTAAAATACTTAGGTAAGACAATGCTTTACAAGTTCGAAAATGTCAAGATAGACAATGCTTTACAAGTTGGAAAATGTCAAGATAGATGACAATTGGAAGCAAGTGTTCTTTGAAAACAAGGAATCATATGATAGTGCAACTGAGGTTGAGGAGAATGAACATGATAATGAGGACATTGTTGAATAGATTTTATGGTCCATGGATTCATTGATCCACACTATTTATGACCTTGAAAATAAGCAAATTAATATTGCACCCGCTGTAGAATACATGCCCTTGGGAATTTTTCAAGATATGTATTTAGAGGAAATGAGTTTTCCATCATTGTTTTATGGAAATAAATGTCCAAGTAATATGGTGAAGAACTTCACTTATCAAAAGATTTTTCAATGGGATGTCTTGCATAAGAATCATGACTTTGTTTACAAGACAACAAACCTATTCTATAAGGCAATTTGCATCATCCTAAACCATGTGTTCAATAATGTATGGATTAGGATAAGAAAAGGCCAATTGAAAGCAAGAAAATTATTTGCAAAATATGCCAAATCAAAACCAATGGGATGTCTTTCAGAAGAATCATGACTTCTCTTACAAGACAACAAACCTATTCTATAAGGCAATTTGAATCATCCTAAACCAGGTGTTCAATAGCGTATGAATTAGGATAAGAAAAGGAATAGTGTATGGATTAGGATAAGAAAAGGCCAATTGAAAGGAAGAAAAATATTTTCAAAAGATGTCAAATCAAAACCAAAACATGGATTTAAGAACCATTCACACATCACCGGACTGCCACCAACAAATGCACAAAAAGCTTTATACAATTATTCAACAACTAAGCCCACCTACCTTCTTTGTCTCTTTTAGCAGGGCATGGAATATTTGGGAACCTTTAATGAGTGCATTAAGGTATATAAAAGAAAACACAAGAAGAGCATGCAAAAATCAATTGGAGACGAATGAACCCATCACATTAATTAGAAATGATCATGTGACTTGTACAAGCTACTAGAGACATATGATGGATGCACTACACCAATTAATATCTCAAGATCACAAGTAGAGAGGACTACTTCTATGTCTAAGAGTTTCAAAACAAAGAGTTTCAAAACAGAGGAAGTGAGCACAAGCATGGCTTATTATGGATAAAATCTGCACCAATATATGGTAAAGACACAAACACTAAGATTGAAAATTTTGTAGACAAACACTCTTCCATTGAAGGTGAACTTAAAATGCTCCAACATCATCATCACATAAGAAGTTGTAGTAAACACAAAATTCCAATTGCAAATTCAATTTTCCAATTCCACCAATGAAGACAAAAAAAAATACATGAACCACTTGAATTTCACAACAATAGAAAAAAACAAATGCAAAGCTAATATTTTTCACAATAAAAGATGCTAGGTATGATGAAACCCCTAGATTTGATATATTTCTAAATAAATTTGGCTTCACAAACAATGAGTAGATCCATGTTATTCAATGTACCCTAAATCAAACCACAATATTACTACAAAGAAAACTAGCAAACACCTGGACAAATAGGTTTTCACAACACATTCCAACAACTTAGATTGCAAACACCGACTCTCAATTTGTACTAAACGCATACGCAACTGTAATGTATTGCAGTGCCTCCATGACAAACGAAGATAGCACACTTACATCAAAATTTAGAATCATAAAAAAAAATCATATGAAAATAAAATTTGATATCATGCATACCATCAATAGTATTGGAAAGGATCTATTGAACATGCAACAAATGTCTACACAACAAGATGTGCATATTGTGATATCACTTCCACTAAATGCTAGTTCACGAAGGTGTATTTTCATTAACACTTCTCCAATGGAGCAACATGCATCTTTTTCTTAAAAATAAAAGGACTTGGAACATGAACCATATGAATCTGAAGATACAATGTGCCATCAATCATTGAATACTATATTTTATGCCTTACAACTATTGATTTTGTATGCCTATCGGAATTTGCATCTAGTTATCCAATGTAGGGACAAAAAAAAAAAAAAAGTGATAAGCCATATGTCATTTGATACGTGAAGTATAAAGACACAATGGAATTGAGAATTATTATAGAGAATAATTGATGTCATATTATCCATATCGACTCAAGGAAAATACGATGAAGCAACACTACCCAACTTGGAAAGTTTCCTATGTTGTCTTAGTACAAACTATTAAGAAAAATTAGAAAAAGTTTACATTTGATATCACACCTACATGGGGTGACATTGATGATGCAATGAATGCAATAGAAAGACAAATCAATTTATTATTCAACATTATTGGCCTTGAAAATACTTGAGATGAAAGTACAAAAACTAGTGAATCCATACATGAGCAATATGCAAATTTTGACTTTCAAACTGATTTAAAATATTTTTAATGAACAAAGAATCTCAATGAACAATCCACGAGACCATATAAAGTTTTTAAACAACTACATATACTAGAAAACATAGAGTACTACAACATCAAACAACATTTAAACAAAGAACAAGCAGTACTAGTAACTAATATATTGTTCCAAGAAAAACCTATAGGTAAAATGAACCAATCCATTTGTCTTTGATAGGAGGTGCAGAAACGAGAAAACATTTACAGCTAAAGATTTTTTCTAGTCCTTGGTACTTGTGCATAATGATACAATGCCATATCACTGATCCAGGTGGATATCGATGGCCACCCACCTATTTCACTGGCTCAAAAAATAGTTTTCCACCTTGGTAGTTTTTCTGCAATTTTTCGGGTTCCAAACTTTCGGGGTCGTTTTGAGGCCCTAAACGACATTTTTAGGGATTTGTGGCCCAGGTGACTATTGTATGCACTAATTTGGGCCAGTCGTAAATTGTTCTTCTCGGTTAGACCTTTCCAACGGTCTATCATGTGCCTAAAACAAAGATCGTATGCAAAAGTTACAACCCTGAGAAGTTGATGTACTAACTTACCTAAACGGGGCCCACCTGACTTTTGGCGCTTCATCTCCTAGGGTTAGGTTTTTGGATGTCTAGGGTTTTTGACATTCCTGTATATTGTAAAAGGCCTTCAGAGCCTCATTGTAACCATCTTCTTGCAAATGAGCGCAACCGTCACATCTCTTCTCAGAGATAAGCCGCCATCATTCTAACAAGCTTGTTTTCTGCTGCATATTACAGTTTCGGCTTATTTCCTTATTGAATAGAAAACTAGTTTTACTTTATCTTTGTTATTTTGTGTTAAGCATCTGTTAATAATCTGTATTCATTTCGTTCTTCTCATAAAATTTGGATCAATCACCCATTGCAACTAAAAAGATTTATTTCTACATATACAAGAAAACCAACATTCAATGTTAGTAATGTTACATTACACTTTGCATTTTATATGTCTTTTAACAAAACATATTGTCTTTCACTAAACAATGAATAGTTAGGCACATTGTCAAAAAAAAACATCCAACATTTTAAGAATTTTTCTAGTTCTTGGTACTTGTGCATAATGATACAATGTCATATCACCCATGGCAACTAAAAGGATATATTACTACATATACAAGAAAAACAACATTCAACACTAGTGGTGTTACATTGCACTCTGCATTTTATATATCCTTTAACAAGACAGATTGTCTTTCACTAAACAATGAATAACTAGACACATTGTCAAATAATGTCCAACATCTTTGTGTAATTCTCATTGATGAAACATCGCTCGTTGGTTCAGTAACTCTTTATTAAATCGATAAGTGACTACATCAAATCCTACACACACCAACCTTGTACTTTGGCAATGTCAACATGATATTCTCAAGGGACTTATACCAAGAACAACCTCGAAGACACTCTTATATTGCTTAGACAAATGACGATTGTCATAGACCACTGCGTCTGGATCCACTTTTTCCATACATATTCTATTAAAACAAAGATGTCCATAGTCATAACGAAAAAACGCTTTTTCTAGCATGTGGTGAGAAAATAACACTTAGCGCTTTTGAAAAACATGAAAGTATTGGATCAAAGCTCTTTTCCTTTCAAAAGACAATATCATTACCATCAACAATAATAGTAAAATGAAATATGTTAGTTGAGTTACATATAGTTCCGAAGGACTAGTCAATAGTAACACTAACGATGGAATAGTCAATAGTGTCGAAGGCATCTTCAAAAAACATCAAGCCAATTCACACGCACTAAATGTTGATCGACAGGAAAAAACACGATCACCTAAAAATCTTGAAATTAGGGACAATCTTCCATGGTTATGTCATCGTCACATATAAAACAACTATCGATTAAGTACATATAATACATTTTTTGTGTATTGGTCTGGTTGATACAAAAGGAGAAATGACAATCACACTAAATGTGCCGCACAAATTGATCGTGCAACATGAAACAAAACCCATTCCTAGTAAAGGTGTTTGCATCATAGGTTTCAAAATCTCTCCTAAAACAATCTATGATCATGGAAATTGCAACTATATATCTGTCTGGGATGACATAAGCATATTAGAAACAATTTCGCCCATTTGCAAATAATATAGATTTCTACCAACTACAACAAGGTAGTGTACAACAAGCAAATCTACATTTGCAATTGGTACTATTGTTGCACTTATAACATTTGTAAAGAAACTAGGAAAATCAAATACAAACAATATGCATTAGAGATCAAAGATGGGCACTTAGAAGAAGACAAAACTATAGTAATCACAAACTTGCTTATTGTTGTTTTTTACGATTGCCACATTCAACTTCTATTGCTTATGCCTACTATGCTAACACAATATTCAATTGAAACTTTACCTATTTTCCACATTTCTCTCTTGATTTACTTCAATACAACAACAATTATCAAAAAAATAAACTCCAATGATTCTATTTTGAAATGTTCTCAAGGCAAGAGAAGAACAAACCAAGTCACTTCACACATGCAAATCAACATTCATAACAACTTTGAAGAAAAAACAAGTAGTGGATGACTTGAACATATTGGTCATCTCCACGGAAAAGGTGATTTAACTAAATATACATCCGATTTGTGATTTAATTAAAAAAAAATTATAACAACACATGATGTAACAAAATTGTACTACAATATGAATCAGGTTGAGGGCATGCTAACTATAGAAAATATCCATGCAGACCCATTTGTACCAATTTGCAATATCTGTGATTTGTCTACAGAGTCATTTGGAGAAATTGATGGTCACAAACTTCAATGTTCCAACTGAAAACAACTTACGACATACAGACGCTCCCCTTAGCTACATTGCATCATTCAGACAACAACAAATATTCAAAAAGAATGCAATCTAAAAGATAACTTGCTAATGGCACTATCTAGTGTTAATGAATATGACATACAAAAAATTGTTAGAGGACACGTATGATGTTATTTATAATTTACATGACTTCCATAGAAAAGGAACTTTTACACTCAATCATGCCAATGTCATATTGTACAAAGAATCAATTTTTAGTTTGTTGAGCTGATTTTTTATATTAAAAGGATTTGATGCTTGTGAACCAACATCAATATCCTTGCCAGTGTATGGAGGCTTCATGAGAATAACACTTGGTTGTCATTGTATTTTTTGTTGCTCGGTTTCTTTTATTTCTCCTTTGATTGGGGCTTTTGGCTACTTGAAGTAAACAACATAAAATTTTGGTTGTGTAAGAGTATCTTAGATAGTAAACTATTGCATTGATGGATTTGACATATTTATATCTATATTATGGATGCATTGGCATTCCACATACATGTGATGCAAACAAATATTTAAAGGATCAATCCATATATTGATTATAGTGATATTTACTCTCTAAATAGTTGGAGAAGAATGAATTTTATTCTTATAGATGTTTCTTTCTTGTAAAATATTTGAGTTTTCCATAAGGATGAAGAATGAATTATATTCTTAGATATCTTTCTATTGACTTGGTAGTCAACACCTCCTTCGGGACTCATGGAATGGTTTAACAACCTCTCATGGATCCATTAACTCTAGCTGTTGTATTGGAAACTAACAGGTTGGACTTTTGGTTTGTCAGTATTGGAAACTAACAGGTTGGTATTTTGGTTTAATGGAAAACATGGGCCAATAATAGGTGTCAAAGAGAAAGGTCATGGGTTCGAGTTTGCTCGGTTGGTATCGAGTACCTTAGTTGGTGATGAGGGGGGGATTGTTGACTTTGTGTTCAACACCTCCTCCAGGACTCGTGACATGGTTTAATAGCCTCATATGGATCTGTTAACTCTGGAAGTTGTATTGGAAACTAATAGGTTGACCTTTTCGTTTAACGACAAATGTGGGCCAACAATATATTTCTTGTAAAATCTTTGAGTTTGCCATAAGGATCTTGTATGTTGCTTACAATTTTTTTAATAAACAATTCAAAGAGAATATGGTGAGGGGACATGCATTGTTAATTCATTGTGATGGTTTAGTTTATCATTGATAATTAACTCATTGGATCTCCAAATTGCAAAATTGCATGTTACAATTTTTTATGTTTGTCTTTGTCCTCTACTTTATAGAATGTTCGTGTGCTCTAGTTTTCATATTGATTTTGCAATTCCATAAGTATTCCTTGAAACAAATATACAACAATAGCTATGTTGGTTCACCTTCTCTATCACTAGCACTTGTTGTAATTAAGTTTTCTTTTATTGATGTGGCATTTTTACTATAAATGTTCAAATGAATATGGATGGTACTATGCCTTCACAAATGAAACTAATACGAGCTTTGAATGGATTGTAGACGTGGAAAAAGGAAGTGATACCAGAAATCAAACACTTGGAACATAATTGCAGGTGAACATGTAACTTTGTATAAAAGAAAATCATGCGGGGAGATCTCCTCTGCACTAGCTAGAAGAAGACAAAAATTGTTTAGCTCTCACCCTATAAGTGTGGATTGGAAGTTGCTGAACTTTGAATAGTTTTTGGTCCTTCCTACCTAGCTTGTATGGACAGTTAAATTTTTCCTCTTGGAAATATTTAAATAAGGATGACCACTATAAAAGCCCTGTTTGGTGGGAGTGAGATACCTAATACTACCATGTCATACACTTTGGTCTTAAAGCCCACCTTTTTGCTGGAGACAAATGGAAGAAAGTGCACTAGCCACCCATTATTTGTTTCTCTGTCTCAGAGTAACTCAATCTTAAGGTTTGAAAGCAGATGAAAATCACATAATTTCCTTTGCACAATTAGTGGGGACTTGCTGCCCTTTTCAACACCACTTGTTATAATACTAGGAGTGAGCTCAATTCCTTCAAAGTGAAGGAATTTTGAAACTATTAAATATCCAATGTACATAAAATGGAAAAAGAAATATACATTGAAATGTTGATCCAAATCAAAATTTAGTGTAGTATGCCCATTAGTTTTTCATTGCTATAAACCTATTCATTGTTATAAACCTATGAATACTAGTGACATCAAAGAAAATAGGAATTCCTTCACAAAGAGTGTTGACATCGAAGAAAATAGGAATTCCTTCTTCTGCAAGCCTCTTGCAATTTCAAAGAAATGACACATTTTTCATAGTAAAAGCCCTAAAACTACATTAGAGAGGCCAAATAAAATTTCTTCATAGAACAAACCCTGAAACTTCATAACATAGGAAAAATAAGTTTATTGATGCGACTATCATGGACTATTATGCAATACATGTTTCTACTTAAGTAACCCAATGTCATAGTTGTTGATATTTTGGTAGCATTGAGAGTATTCTCACACGTGTGGGGCTTTGTGGGCTTGTGATGGAGCTTCACACCCACATGCAAGTGTATTTTGATGTTGAGTTTGTGGAGGGGATTCTAAATTTAAGTTAGGGGATTTTACTCAACCTCAGAGATGTATATAAAGGAGAGAAGGTGAATATGACATTATTATTCTTGAGTGGAGTCTTGGTGACCTCAATCTAGCCATAGAGAGGGGTCAAATAGGCCTTAGTTATGTAGTTTTGTGACTTTTTTGGGAAGGTACCTTGGAGAGGAGGGATCGAACATCATAGGTAGTGTTATAGGCAACAAGGAACGAGTAGTCATAGCCTAAGAGAGGCTCAACCTACTAAGAGAGGGTTGTCATACGTGGATAATACCCTTAGCCTATAAGGAGAGAGTAGTTGTAACCTAGGAAAGGCTCGACTTGCTAAGAGAAAGATCCCATAGGTGCTTAGGTTACCCGACCTTCTAGAATAGGGTTGTCGCAGGTGTGTTCAGTAAGAAGAATAGGCTACAGTAGGGGCTTGGGACAAAATAGGGAGGCTCAACCTAGTCGGAAAGGGTAGCAACATAGTGTTGGGTTTGTCTTGGAGGATTGACTTGCTAGAGGAGCATTTCCAAAAGTATTCTAGCCAGTTTTGTGAGGCTGGAACAATAGAGGAGGGGTTGTTACAACCTAACAACAAGTACCCTAAAAACAAGCTTTAGACATCCTTTGAAGGATGCTACAGTCAGAGAAAAGGGGGTTGTTACATCACTAACTATCAATAGATTTGAGGTTGTTACAGAACTATTACAGCAAGTCTAACAATCATCTTTTAGGGATACTACAGTAAATTAATCCACATGGAATAGGGTTGAGTCAATAGAGTTTTGGAGCATCTTTTAGGAAGATTCTGAGGGATGATCAAGTGATCAACAACTTGGCAAGATGAGGGTTTGAGGGGGCAAGGGATGCACTAACCTCAGCCTCATTTAAACATCAAGGAAACCAAGAGGGTTTCATTTGCAGTGAAGAAAGGTTGTTTTGTAAGTGTACCTTTGTGTTTTCGCATATTTTATGTGTAAATAAATTGTTCCATTGTTCTTGGTACGAAAACCCTTTGTTCTTGGTTTGAGAACATGTGATTTGGGCATGAAATTCCTGTGTACTTGTGTATGATTCAATTGTTGGTTTAATTTTTGTTGTGCTAAGTTGTTAGGAATTTCAACGTGTTTATGTTTAGAGTTGAAATTGTGTAATTTTGTATATTGTTGAGAACCTAGACCAGAATTGAGGTGTGTGTGCATTGATTTTGGGTGCACATCGAAATATAACATGGTATCAAAGTTGAGGCTTTGAGATGGAAGTTGGATATGAGTTATTTACACAGGTGACAAATCTGAGAGGGAGTTGTAGTAGTGTTGAGGAGTTATCTCTAAGAGGGAGCTATAGTGACTTTTTTAGATGACAGAATTAGTGTTGAGAAGACATGGAGCAAATAGTTCATATGAGGAGTTGTGGACTATTGCAAATTGGTGGTGTGGCTGGTTGGGAGTTTTGGTGGATTGACAGAGAGCTCAATTCACAAAACTATGTTGTGTGTTGGATTTCCAACTTTGTGGATGGACTTTTGGTGGCTTGTCATAGTGAGTTGTGATGGATGCAACTCAGTTTCTTTGGCACATATGATATAACTTCATGTGGACGATAGTTTGATGAGATAGAGTCTTCATCGGTCTGGAGAGTTGCACATTTCCAAGGTGCAACAATATATGAGTTATTTAACCCAGGAGGATGAGGACACTTCTAGAGATGCGTTGAAGAGGTCTAGAGTGTACTAGACTGAGTTTCCAACCACAACTTGGGACTATTTTAGAGAGAGGGCATGGGATCGATTGTTCTGTGTGCATATACACAGATAATTATGTGACATGGATGATGGACTTGAGAAGACGTTCATTGGATGGTCGTTATTCATGTAAGTGGGATGCTTGCCTTAGGAGGATTGCATGGTTCTTATACAGTGGGAGCCATCGACATATAACTGGGCACATGATGTTTTCGTATCTTCACAAAATCTGACTCGGGTATGTACTTGGATCTTGGTATGGTGACCAAGAATGAAGTATAGGGATATGGAATAGTGGTATTTTGGATGGATTCAGGGGATGTGTGAAGAGTGAAAAATGTGTTATGGGTTCCAGGAGTGTGGCCTTAGTCTCAACAATTGAGGAGAAGGGATATGCAGTTTTGTTCAGTGATGGACAGGTGTTGTTCATGCCCAAAGGATCTATCTCTAACATGGTAGTAGCAAAGTGGTAATGAATCTTAAGGTTTTTCGGGTTCAGAGGGAGAGTCAACCATTCATAGGGAACCAACCTTCAAGTTCAGGTGGGAGAGAGGAGTCTCCCAAGACTGTCAATAAGGTGTCATGGGTTGAGATGGCAGGAAGGATGCTTAGAAGAGGGAGGCTTCTAAGAGAAGGATGTCTTCCAAGAAGTGTCCATGTCATACAACAATATTTTCTTTTTTGATAGAGGGAGCATCCAACCAGGTGAATTAGAGAACAATTATGGTACTAAATCCAGAGTAGGAGACAGAGCTACTTCCAGTATGGGAGACAAATATACTTCTGGGTGATGTTGGAGTGGGTGATCAGAATACCTCCATTGCTAAGAGGGAGTGTTGATGTTTTGGTAGGATCAATATTATTCTCACATGTGTGGGGGTTTGTGGGCTTGTGATGGGGATTCACACCCGCATGCAAGTTTATTTTGATGTTGAGTTTTTGGAGGGGCTACTAAAGTCAAGTTATTGGCTTTTACTCAACCTTAGAGATGTATATAAAGGAGAGAAGGTGAATCTGACATTATTTTTCCTGAGCAGAGTCTTGGTGACCTCATTCCATCCATGGAGGGGAGTCAAATATGCCTCAGTGATGAATTTGTGTGACTATTTTGGGAAGGTAAATTGGAGAGGAGGGCTCATATAACATAGGTAATCATCTATAGGTATGTGGGAGTGTTTTGGGCAGTAAGGAGAGATCAATTGTAACCCAGGTTGGGTCTCTCTATTACAAATCCTCCTTATTTATGCTCTGATACCACTTTGTAACATCCCCAGCCACCCCAGGCATATACATATCATAGAACCTCAACTTATGTAGCTCCTAGTCAGCCAAATTGTAACATCCCCAACATACTACTAAGCAATGTACTCTGAAGTTTCACTGCGCAGATTCTGCTCTAGCACAAATCCACACAATATCACTTGAAGTAACACGCTCAACCCAAGATTGATTTGAAGTAACATGCTCAACCCAATCTTGAGTCCCGCCATGCAACTTATAACAATGGAAGAAACATTATTTTTTTTAGTACAACCTTAAGGAGTGAAAGTAACTCACTAATTGTGCGCACCAACATACTAAAAATACAACATAACTATGTGCACATCCATCTAGGTGTCCTACGCCAATGTTGATTTCTCTATGCTCGGAGTCTATTCATTAAATGCACACATGAATTCTAGCCTCTTGGTGCACACAGGCTACAATTTTGTGCACCAACTACTCAATCCTCTCCTTGATGACTCATACTCAAAATCACAAGGTTAACTTAACTGGAAACACTATACACATTTGTCATATCTATTCAAAACTACAAATACAAGATATAAGCACCATACTTACATGTGCAAGAAACATTAAATAGTATAACAACAAATACTTATATGCAACACCATATAAGAATTAATCCATGTCAAACATAGACAAATAAGCACATAGTTAACAAGACAAGCACATAAAGAACACTTGTCTTTTATAAAAGTCACCAACTGCAGCCTTGACTCAGATGTATCTCCCATCCATAGACTTTGTTGCTCATAAGTTTTCAACAACAGGTCACCCCCGAGTTGGGGCTCAAATGTTCCTCCCAGCCATAGAATTTGTTGCTCATAAGCTTTCAACAACAGGTCACCCCTGAGATGGGGCTCAAATCCACTAGGGAAAAATAATCTTAGTGACACACTAAGGTTCGACTCTCGAGAAGGGTTAATTGTCCTAGAGGTTTGACCCGATAGAGAAGAGTTGCCAAAAGTATTTTGGGCAGTTTTGTGAGACTGGAATAGAAGAGGAGGGGCTGTTACAGCCTAACAATAGGTACCCTAACAATAGCCTTTGGACATCCTTTGAAGGTTGCTATAGTTAGAGAAAAGGAGGATGTTACAACACTAACAATAAACATATTTGAATTTTTTATAGGACTATTACAGCCAGTCTAACAATCATCTTTTAGGGATGATACATCCAGTTAAGCCACAAGAAATACAGATAAATAAATAGATTTTTGGAGTAGCTTTTGGGTAGATAATGAGGGCTAAACAAGTGAGCAACAACTTGGGAAGATGAGGGTTTGAGGGGTCAAGGGATTCCCTAACCCTCAACCTTAGTTCAGCAGCAAGGAAACTAGGAGGGTTTCATTTGTAGTAAAAAAGGATTGTTTTATAAGTGTACATTTGTATTTTGGCATCTTTTCTGTGTAAAGAAATTGGGCCATTATCCCCGGTATGGGAGCTTAAGAACAAGTGATTTGGGCATTAAATTCATGTGTACTTGTGTATGATTCAATTTTTTTTTTACTTACAATTGTGTTAAGTTGTTAGGAATATGAGTGTGTTTATGTTCACAATTGAAATTGTGTAATTTTGTATATTGTTGAGAACCTAGACTAGACCTGAGGTGTGTGTGCATCAAGTTTGGGTGCACTTTGAAATCTAACAATAGTTAGAATAATAATTTTCAAAAAGACCTTATGTAGATCTATATCTTAGACACATCTCTTGATGGCACAAATAATTGAAATGTGAACTCATGGAAATTTGATACATACTTCCTATATACCTTTGTTTAGTGTATAGGGGATTACCCTAAAAGAAAATTTTCTGAAAAAAATCAATGCAAATAGACAATAAACCCTACATTCAAAGAAAGGTAATCATTAAATAGAAAATAAATACTAAGCACACACTTATATTCATAAGGGGGGTGAATCAATATAAGGCTATATTTTTATTTTAACATTCATACACTATAATGAAGCAATCACATAAATACAATAACCAGAAGACATAGTATTTAACGTGGAAACCATTTCAGAAGAAAACCGAAAAAACTTCTTTTATTAATTTGTAGGCACCAATATGTGGTTACAAATGTTTGTATGCACCAACCTATTGGAGACACTTATCCACATTATTGTTCGTAGAAGCCGACCTACAAGAGACATTGATCCCCTCTGTTGTTTGTAGGAAATGACCTACAAGAGACATTGATCCCCTATGTTTCTTGTAGACACTGACTTACATGATACACTGACTTACATGAGACATTAGTTCCCTTTTTTGTTTGTAGGCACCACCCTACATGAGACATTGATCCCCTTTGTTGTTTCTAGGCACCGACCTACAGGAGACACAGATCCCCTTTGTTGTTTGTAGGAATTGACCTACAAGAGACATTGATCCCCTGTGTTCCTTCTATCTTCACAAAATCTTCGATGCACTCTTACTTCTTCTTTCGCTCTGCCTTGACCAGATCTTCTTGCTTCTTTTTCAACTTTTTCCTCATATCTTGCACTGTGCTCGCTTCTTCTACTTTCGCTCTGCCTTAGACATGTACTCACGCTTTTTTCTTCTTCCATATCTATTTTCTAAAATGTCAGATATGATCTTCACCAATATTTAATCATCGCTCCTTGAATGATCTTTAATCGACACTCCTTGAATGATATTCAATCGTCACTCCTCAAATGGTATGTATAAGAATATTACATTTTCACCGACACACGTGCATTTTTTTTCATAACCCTCTTCTTTATTTATACTTTTCCATAAACTTTACATGAGAAGTCATGTTGTTTTGAAAAGTCATTACTTTTATTAAATACTAATCAATTCCCCCCCTCCCTTTTTTTATTTTTTAATTCACTTTTTACCATACTATGGGTAAAATACCACCATGGTTTGTAAATACATGTGCACATAGCATGGGCACTTTGGCTTTACCCTTTTTAATCCATTTTCATGTTTACTTCACTTTTATGTAAACTCCACTTTCAATTTTGTCTTTTTCTTTAATCCATTTTCATGTTACTCCTCTTTTACGTAAATTCCACTTCCACCTAAATTTTCAACTTTTTTATTTATTAAAGTCATATTATGTTTAAAACACTTTAATTTTTACTCCACTTTTAAGTGCTCATTCACGGGTAAATTGAAGAGCATTTGTCCGTATCTTTTTTTTTCTTTGTCTACTTGGAAAAATGATTTAATGGACTCGGCTTTTGGGGTGGAAGAGGTTAGAAGGCCGAATTATCCTACTGTTTCATCTTTTGATCCTTTTTTGGTTGTTAGGGGAGGGGCTTCTCATGTTTATCCTACACTGGATGGGGAAACTGGGCCAGGGCCTATGGGAATCCATTTCCTGCCTACTTCTCCTTCAGTGACCACAACTCCCTGTGGAGCAATAACTTCTTCTTGTGAACCGGGGAGGGCTGCTAGTCTTGACTCGGATCACTTTTTTCCTGACACGAAGTTATTCCGGAAGGATAAAGCCCCTACTGCAGAATCAGATAAGGTTTCTTCCTTCCTTGCGGGCTTTAGAGAACACAAGCTCGGGGAAAAATCTTTAGGGGTTGTGCTGGACTCCTTGGTACCTACCTATAAAGAGATCATACAACTTGTATCTATTCTTAATTTCCAAGGGAGATATATTTTTAGTATTGAAGGTTCTAGTCACATTGTTGGTTTGTTGAAGCAGTCGAGGGAGGGCTCACTTGAGGATTTTGCTTGGACAAGAGGGTTGGTTTTATAATTTTCTCCTATTAAAACTAGAAGTGCTAGAAAAAAAACCATTAATTTTTGTGACTACTTCGGACATTGGGGTGCTTAGAGGCATGAAATCCTTGGCTAGGGAGAAATCATGATTTTTCTTTCCCTTAACATTAGAGGGGTAGGGGGGACCTTGAAAGATGCCTCTTTTCATAGAGTTCTCTTTAGAACTCTACCTGATATTATTTTTCTACAAGAGACTTTGGTGGATGCACAGAAGGTTAGGTATTTTATGTATTTGCTTCGTCCTGATTGGTTTATATGTGTTGTGAGCTCTGTAGGCAATTCTGGAGGCCTACTGGTGGCTTGGGATCCTTTAAAATTTGACCTATCTACTTACATAATTTGTGGTGGTATATATTTGATAGGTACTCTTCTAGAGAAAAAACTGTTGATTTCATTTCTAAATATTTATGGACCCTGTGTTGACTGAAGAATTTTTTTGGAATAAAGTTGTTGATAGTGGCTTACTAGATCACAATAATCTTATAGCCGCTGGGGACTTCAATCTTACCATGAGTGCCGGGGAAATTTTGGGAGAGTCAACACAGTTGGATCCTCTAGCAGATTTCTTCAAGGAATTGTTTATGGACGTAGGCTTGGTGGATATTCTCTCAAATGCGCTAGTGCCGACCTGGAGGAATGGTAGAGTGGGTTCAGATGGCATTTCTAAAAGGCTGGATAGATTCTTCGTATCACATGAATTATTGAATGTATCTGGTAGACATCGGTCTTGGATTGCATATCCATTTCTATCGGATCATGCACCACTCATTCTACAACTAGATCATAGCTTTCATTCGTCAACTTACCCATTCAAATTAAATTTGACGTGGTTACATGAATTGGAATTTTCCCGTATAGTACATGAGACTTGGAAGGATCCGTCATTTCTAATAGAGACAAAGGTTCAGAGGAGATTGGTTGCAAAATTAAAATTGATTAAACAAAGAGTCAAGAAATGGGCCCTATAGCAAATATCTCAAAAAATTATAAAACTAGATAAGTTGGAGGAGGATCTATTGGGGTGCTATCAGGAGAAATCTAGGGGTTTGAGGAGTAGGGAGGTTGAGGAACATATAAATTCCTTAGAAAAAGAGTGGAGCAATCTTCTATTGGAAGAGGAAGAACTCTAGAGACAACGTAGTCGAGCTACCTGGATTAAGAGTGGCAATCAGAACACAAAAAAATGTCATCATTATGCGAGTTTCAGAAGAAACAGAAAACACCTCTGGGACATTCAAGATGAGAGTGGCCAGGTCCACTCTGGAAATGAGGCGATATTAGAAGAGGCTCTCAGATATTTCAAAGGGTCTTCTACAGAATTCGAGACTCATATTGTAGATCAGGTTTCCTTAGAAAGCATCTTCCCTCGTTTTGTAACTGAACAAGACACACTTCACCTCGAAAGTCCATGTAAGAGGGAGGAGTTATGGGATGTACTTAAAGCATTTGCAAAGGACAGAAGCCCGAGACCTGATGGATGGACAATGGAGTTTTTTATCCACTTTTTTGAGCTAGTGGGGGATGATTTGCTGGATGTGGTAGAGGACTCTAGGAGCAAGGGAGTGGTCACAAAAGCATTAAACTCGACATTTTTGGTCCTCATCCCAAAATTCAATAAGCCTACAAATTTTGGGGACTTCAAATTGATTTCTCTTTGTAACCTGTGCTATAAAATTATTGCAAACAATATCAAACCAATTCTCTCTTGATCCCTCTCAGAAGAGAGATTAGGGTTTTTAAAAGGGAGACAGATTCTAGATGCTATTGGGACGGCCCAGGAATGCTTACACAACATTAAGAGGAAAATGTTACAGTCTCTTGTTCTGAAGCTTGACTTAAAAAAGGCATATGACTGTATCAATTGGGATTTTATTAGAATGATATTAATCCAATCGGGGTTTGGACTGATGACTACCAATTGGATCATGAGTTGTGTGATCAGTGCAACATATGCAATCTTGATTAATGGAGAGACACCTTACTTCTTTCAGAGAGGTAGAGGACTGAGACAAGGGTGCCCTTTGTCTCCTTTATTATTCATCTTGGTAATGGAGGGTCTCAACTTATTGATAAAAAAATGGCAGGCACTTGGCAAAGGGGAATCTAACTAGAATCAAGGTTTCTAGAGTTGTAAGGATCCTACATCAATTTTTTGTAGATGATGTTCTATTAATGACAAGATCTTGTTTAGAGGAATGGAAGGTGATCAATGAGCTTATAAAAATTTTCTTTCGTGCGTCTGGTTTGGAGAGTAATCTGGCCAAATCTATTGTTCATTACTCTGGCATTCAAGGTGACCTTTTAAAACATTTTATGGAGTTCTTCCCATACAAATTAGTGGACCTCAAACTAGGATTCATATATCTAGGATATTTTATGAAAGCTTATAATTATAAAACTGAGGACTGGTTGTGGCTTATTTCAAAGTTTGAAAAAAGTATAGATCATTGGTGTAACAGGTCGCTATCTCTTGGTGGGAAATATATACTCATTAAAGTGGTCTTGGAAATTCAATCGGTTTATTGGATGTATTTGGAAGTGCTTCTAAATTCAGTGCTACGCAGGATCAAACAACTTACCTTCAACTTCCTTTGGTCAGGTTGCAGTGGTAAAAATCATTTACACCTCTATAGGTGGGAAGACATAGCTAAACCAAAGTTATTTGGAGGATGGGGCTTGAGGAATATATTTATTTTTAATAGTGCATTGGTGATGAACACTTTGTGGTGAGTATTGATGAAGAAAGGAATCTGGAACACCGTTATCAAAGATAAAAACCTTCCCTATATTTCAGTGGCCACCTAGTTTAGATCATCCTCTTCTAGGATGTCAACTGCTTCATCGACCTGGAAAAATATTTTAAAAGCTTTATCGATCATAACATAGTGGATGAGCTGGAGCCCAGGTCCAGGACAGTCGATTAGTATTGGTAAAGATATGATTTCCGGCATGGGGCCCTCTTCTCTCCTGTCTCTCGCACTCACTATTGAGTTAAATCAAAGAAATGTTACTTTTCTATATCAGGGTAGTGGAGGGGTGCAGTCTGGTTCTCTTGGCACACTCTGGAAAGAAAGTGGTGAACTTTCCCTCTGAGGATATTTGGCTATAGAATGGGATGGATATTACAGGGATTTATCTGGATCTAGAATATTTCTACAGGACAAAGATGACAAAATTTACTGGACTAGTGGTGATCAATCTGGATATTTAACTGTCAAGAATGTCTACATAGCCATAGCAAGGATAAAATGGTTGCATCAATTTGGGGGATGGAGAAAATCTTTCTGGTCTTGGCATATTGCTTTAAAAATTAAACTCTTCTTATGGCTTGCGATGGAAAATAAGATACTCACTTGGGACACACAAATTTCCAAGGGATGGGAAGGGCCAAGCTACTGCTTATTATGCACTTGTGGACCAGAATCAATTAGTTACATGTTGATCACTTGTGTTTTTATAAGGCAAGTGTGGTCCCCGATCTTAAAGGTTCTAAATATAAGATATGATTGGGAGGGAACTAATCTTATTTTATGTTATGATAAGTGGATCTCACAGGCATAAGAATATGGTACTTTTCCAGCTATAGTTTGCTGGAACATTTTTCTAGAGAAAAATAGAGCCATATTTGAGGATGGAAACCCAGTTATTGACTCGCTTGATTTTAAGTCTTGTGGCTATTTTAAAAAACCATCAGTGACTATACAAGTGTCTCTACCTCAAACCTATCAGACTATTTTAAAGACAGGGGAAACTGTGGGCTATTTTGATGGAGCTGCGCTAGCAAATGATACAATCAATGGGGTTGGGGGAGTGATTAAGATCAATGATAAAACCTCCATCACTTGGACTTGTAACTGTGGTCCCAGTACCAACACAAGGGAAAAATTCCTAGGAGTCTAGGAAACTCTCCTACTAGCCACAAGACTACATATCTACAATTTACAGGTTTTGGGATACTCAAAAATAATAATTGACTGGTGCAACAACAGAGGGAAGCTATAGGTAATTGAAATTAACAGCTGGAAGGTCCGATTTAGAGAGCTCTTCAAATATTTCAGCAAGCTCAACTTTATCCATATCTTTCGAGAATACAATATGGAGGCCGACAAACTATCAAAAAAGGAGCTCAAGATTCTAGAAGGAAAAATATACTATTCACACTGGGAAGATGGAAATGAAGGGCTACTATGGCTATAAATATATAAATATTAATAGAGCATTTTCTTTTGGAGACATGAATTTTTTTGTTATTATGACAGAGGGAAAATCTCATGTAAACTTAAGATAGGAGGGCTTCAATACTATAGGGGAGAGTAACATATGTTTTTGTGAGACAAAGTTTAGTATGATATACTTGTTGTCTGAGCAAGAGGGAAGAACAATATTTCCTAGAAATTTTGGACATTTTAAGCATAGGTATTTTCAATTGGAAAAAAAAAAATAAACTCTGTTTCCACATAACTTTTCACATTTTTATTTATTAAGGTCACATTTATATTTGATCACTTACTAACTTTTGACATTAATGACAATATTTTATTCAACAGTAAATACAATACGTCTTAGATAGAGCACAAATATAGTATAGATATTGCACATAGGAACTTGCTTCTTTATATGTTCAAGGAATTGAGGAACTTACTTCTTTCTATATTCAAGTTACGAGGTAAGAGTTCTAAATCCTCCACCTCTACATCTTTCTTCCTTGTTATCTCACCGTCTTTTTTTAAAAACAACCCCAACTCTGTCAACTTATTCTCTTACAATGTTTTTATGCAAACAACCCCAAACTATCAACTATGTTTCTTTGAGACATATATTCACAACAATTATTTATTATATACTTTTTTTCAAGTGTTTCATAATTACTTTAACTTTCACTTTAAATTATATACAATTATTATTTAAAATATTCTATTAGATAAATATAAACATCAAACACACTATTATTTAAAATATTATATTTTCATGATGCATATTATATTTAAAATATTGTATTTTCATGATTGATAACACACTATTATTTAAAATATTATATTTACATGATGCATATTATATTTAAAATATTGTATTTTCATGATTGATG
>ML809782.1:156938-196330 GCA_009831015.1 Picea engelmannii | reverse complement strand
AAAGTAAGGTGACAAAATCAAGAAGGAATATTTAAATGTTAAAGTATTGGAGAACTTTCTATTTATGGAAAGTGATTAACCCTAAAATAAGGAAAATAGGTTAAGTGACCTAGAAATGGGTTAAGTGACCTAAAAATGGGTTATGTGACCTAAAGGATGAAAGTATAAATAAGATAGCAATGGTCTCTTGTAGATCATCCTTTTTTTGGATCAATGGAGAGCTTCTTGTGGGAATATATTTTGGAGTATTGATGGAGAGCTTCTTGAGCATTTTTCGTATGAAACACTTGAGGATATTGAAGATCTATAAGTGACTGAGGTAACCAAGGATATCTAAGCCGAAATGCTGAGGAAAGTCAAGAAAAGAAGGCTGAAATGAAAGGAAGGATAAATTCTTTTGATGGTGCTTTCTAAGGTATGTTATTTACAGGTCATCTCACCATTTTCGCTATAACTTTTTTTCTATAATGATTCAGATCCGTCAATTTCTATGCAAGTGAGAAAACATAGGCAAGTATCTGTGGTTACAAATTTATCTTGTGGGTTGTTTTATTTTGGGAGTTACACTCCGTGGAAAATAGATTTTGTGGCTAGTCTTGAAACTAGTCAAAATCAGGTGTTTCGGGTAAAAACGTCATAACTTCTTCATAACAGATCCAAATTTAGTGAGACCAATTGTGTTGGTTAGATTATAGTCGGTAGTATTATTTTTAATAGTTTCAGATCTATTCATCAAATATTTTGTGCGGGGCATGCTCTACAATTTTGCTCTCTGGAATAAGCCAGAATTCAGAAAGGTATGCCATTTTTTCTATAACTCCTTTTCTAAGAGGTTCCAAGTAGTGCCACATGGAGGAATTGCATAAAACACACTAAAGAACATTGTGTATCAGTTTCATATATTTATTTAGTACAGGTACAAAGTTATGATTATTTCAAGTTAGGGTTGTTGACTAATCCAAAACTAGTCATGGTTGAGACAAGCACTTGACGAGTTGGCACATACATGAGGTGTATAGTTGATGATGTTGGTACATATTGATGAGTAATTGTTGATGAGTAGTTGACACATGATTGGTATATACTTGGTACATGGTTGGATGCACTTGTTTATGGTACAGTTTGATTATAGGTTGTTTGGCACAGGTTGGTGCATGGTTGATGCTCTTGTTTATGGTATAGATTGATATTTGTTGAGGATTGTTGCCTCATCTCAGTTGGTGCTGAGAATGCAAGATGATTATTGCATATAGAGCTGGTGATTTTGTAGAGTTGTACTCTATTCAATTGTTGCTGATAAACCCCAAGGATTGTAGTCCGTAATAAAAAGAAAATTGTACATAGATCTTGTGTTCTTTGTGTTCATTGTGGTAATGACTTGTTGATGATATATTGTTGATATATGTTGCTGATATGTGCTCACATCTAACTGGTTATAAATGACAACAATGGGTAATGAATAAATGTTGAATGCTAATTAATGATTTTTTGTGCAAGAGGGAAGTTTTGGGAAAAAGAGCCCCACACTCATTCACCCCCTCTCTAAGTGTGGTAGGTGTGTCCAACACCTTTTTCGTAAGTTTAGTCCCTCAGGCCCGAAAAAGGGATAAAATTATACCTGAGAGTACTCTTCTAAAGAACGACAGATCCATAAAGTATACCCTTGTTCATACAATTGGTCGTCTGGACCGAAAAAGGGGTAAACTACCGTTGGACATACGTGACTTCAAATTTTAGTTTAACGAGCGTGACAGGCCACAAGATCGCTCGACAATATTTTCATGTTTAGAGGGTCTGAAAAGGGATTAAAAGAAGACCCATTATATTATTTTGGAGTCCTGAGGGTGAGGTCAAGAGTGAAAAGGAATCATGCAAATGAGGCTCAAACTCGTAATCAAGAAAAATTACAAGGACTCCCGAGCCGGCAATGATTAGAGACAACATGGATACCATAATGTAACTAGGATCTACCTAGGGAATTCATGTTCCAGTAAGCTCTACCACCAAGTCATGAAAATTATAAAACAACTTTGATGGTTTTGTGTCATAACCTGATGG
Organism: Picea engelmannii; assembly: GCA_009831015.1. Classification (NCBI taxonomy): domain Eukaryota; kingdom Viridiplantae; phylum Streptophyta; class Pinopsida; order Pinales; family Pinaceae; genus Picea; species Picea engelmannii. The sequence goes on along the minus strand of ML809782.1, from coordinate 194,272 downwards.
GATAGATCCTATGGCAAAGGAAAAAGACAACCAGGTACAAAAGTCAGGGTCGAAACCTAACCTACATGCTCAAGTTGATCCTCGAAAACAATTTCATGGATCATAAAAAATTACCCAAAACTCTCAAAAAAATGTCCCAATACCCGATCATATACCGCCTCTACAACTCTTGAATCACTCTAAATGGTTTTTGGTTAAAAAACATGATATGGAAGGCCAAAAAAGTGACAAAAACAGGCCAAAAAGTCTATAAATAGAAGCTGGTAGCTCATTATCACCATTGCTGATTTGGAAATTGACTCTGGAGCCAAAAGACTCCCTTGGATAAAAGCGGTGATTCCAAGAGCTACAATGGAAGAAACAAACTTCTGTCTGGACCAAGTAGGTACAAACTCTCCTATCTTGTATTTCAAATCTTTCTTTTTGCATTGGGTTTCATTTTTTAGGAGGGTGTTGACCTTTAAAAGGTCAGCCCTAGGTCCACGCAGGTTGTCTCAGGACAGGCCGTGTGTACATTCGGGCAAAGTAAACTTTGCACGCATGTACACATGACTGTCACCATTACAGCACGCGTGGACCCCCTTATTGAATGAAAAAGGATTAAAAATCAAGGGTTAACTCTCCTGAACCTTGGTGTTTTGCGGGATGTATGTTCACTGGAGAGAAAGAAAGAATGAAGAAGTTAGTGAGTTGGTCGAGAAAGACCCCAATGTTGTGGCTACTTTGATGCAGTTTTGGTTACTCAAGTTTTTCCTATGTCCTTTTATGCAGGCACAACCTAGGCTACTAAATGCCTTGATTGACTATTGGCATTCGGATGCAGAGGTATTCATGTTAGAGGGGCAGTCATTGGTGCCCACAGTAGAGGACATTTACTTTTTGACTGACCTCTCTAGGAGAGGTGGACCAGTCAACTTCTGGACTTTTCCTTTGGGGCCGGATAACATAGCAGAATTGATAGGTCTATATTGTGCAGATGATACACACAGCTAGAGCACGCAAGTGCCCATAAGCAAGATCACTGACTTATCGATACAAGCGATAGTATTTCTTATTGGGTGAATTACTATTTTTGTGGCTTTACATCAAGTGTCCCGTGCATAGATGAACTGTGCAGTCCAGTGCTTAAATGCAGAATTTTTTTATTGGAGTACCACATTGCTTGAGTGTATGAAAAGGTAGCTGACAGATTGTCATTTGTGGACACATAGGAACTTCGGGTTTGGGACCATTTTGTGTTCGTTATTTTTTGAGAGAGTTCTGAGTTTTAGTCCTCGAGTAGTGGTACGAGGACATTAGGCATGTCTTCCTACTGTGTGTAGATGGGCAGTATTACTACCGCGACAGGGTGGTGGAAGGACCAATGAGTCCTTCAATGATGACTTATCCACGTGGTTGTCATGGTAGATCTCGGTTATACAGGATTACCCCTATGTTGGGATTGATTTCTCGAGAGACCGTGAGATACCAGTACCTCCTAGTGAGGAGCGAGGGGAGATGGGTAAGTCTCCACCTTTGTATTTTTTTTTTGTTAAACATATGTAATTTTTATGTTGTTTTTGTTATATATATCGTTTTGTTTTGTTATACATGAGCATTTAATGGATATGTGTTCATTGTGTGCAGACATGGGACTAGTGCGACTGGCTAACTATGCAAGGAATAGACATTGTCCTCGGCCAAGGGCCGCACCTGGCACCGCAGGGGGACCAATAGTAGCAGGAGATCTTCCAGCCGGGGAGGTTGAGAGGGTATTGAGACGAGTCGAGTGGAACTTTACTGCGCTCACTCACACGGTACCGTTGGCATAGATTGAGGACCTAGTACCATCTATGCAGCCTCATGTAGTGGGGGCACCACGAACCTGGGTCCGGTTGTTTTGGCATTTAGACAACGTTGTGGACCAGTATAATAGGGCCCGTAGGCCTTGACCTTAGCTAGACATTTTTATGTGCCATGAGAACTACTTGTATACATTTTTTGAGGGCATAGGCCCCGTGACTCGTTATTGGTCATATTTTTTAGGCACTTGCATCCATCTATGTACTCTGGTTACTTTATGATATTATATATGGTTTTTTTGTTTTTTTGGTCTTTTGTGTCTTATGGATTATGTGTGCAAAAAATGTATTTACATGTTTATGTGAATATTCTTTCATATCTGTGCAAGATTCAAATCTAAAATTTCATTAGCTAGAGTATCTGTAACTTGGTTTAATCTCCTAGGAATATGAAAATATGTAATATAATCAAAGTTTCATTCTAAGAGACATACCCTAAGGAATTGTCGGTGTAAAGTTGGATCATGAACCTAGTATACTCTATTTAACTGAGACACAACCAATTGAGCATCAAGATAGACCTGGAGATGAGAGATACCCAATGACAAAGCATCATAAAGAAACTCAATAACTGCACTATACTCGACGACATTATTTGTGGTGTCACCTAAACATATACCTCTGGATGATAATAATTGGCCTTGAGGTGTAAATATTACCCAAGCTGCGAAGGCAAGCCTCTGAGTGTTCCGACTAGCACCATCTACATATCCAATGAACACCTCATAATCACTTGACATCTTCCACAGTGACAAAAGATAACATCAACGACACATCCATAACACTAAAAGAAACTAAAAAGTAATAGTACAAAGACTATACATATGTTACAAAAATTTACCCATAGTGACCTGCCTATGAGTAATACTTCTTGAGGTAGAGCCCATTTCTAGGCTCCACCAAAGCATTCCCTTCAAATTCAACCAAATGATAAGTGCCCTTTTTAAAAAAATATTTTATGATGAAAGGTCCAAACCACATGGGTTTGAATTTTCCTGCCCCCAGGGGGTCCTTATCTTGGTCATAGACCAGGACAAGGTCGCCTTCAGAGAAAATCTGAGGGTGAACAGACCTATCATACTAACATTAACCTTATGTTTGTGAGCCTCGTTGGCTAGGGTCACATCACAATTCTTCTGATTCAGCTGCTCAAGGTATACTAACGGTTCTTCAAGTGGAGAAGTGACTGACAATAATTGTACTGCCAACTTTAGAGACGGGATCTGACATTCGATAGGCAAGACTGCCTCCAGCCCATAAATGAGTTGGAAAGGTGAGAAACCAGTTGCAGTATTAACATATGTTTGGTAAGCCCATAATGCCGAGTATAACATTAAATGCCAATTTGGTTGAGTTGATCATTCACTGTAGAATGGTCTTAAGAGTTTTGTTCACAACTTCCACCTGACCATTTGCTTGGGGGTAGTAGGGTGACGAATGTTCCTGCCATAACCCAAGCTTTGACGTTAACTCAGTCATCATCTAGTTTTGAAAGTGAGTGCAATGGTGAGTGAAAATATCCTTTGGGATGCCAAACCTTGCTATTATCTGGTTGAATAAAAAGAGAGTTGCAGTCTCTATATCATCTTTAAACATTGGCATAGCTTCAACCCAGTTTGTGAAGTAGTCTACATCTACGATGATATAGCGGTGCCCCCTTGTTGAAGGAGGGTTGCATGTAGTGTAATCAATCCCCAACTTGGTGAAGGGACCAACTGTGATGACAGGAAACATAGGAGCGGGATGTTCCCTCATCTTCTGAGAGAAGATTTGGCACGGGTGGCACTTCTTAACCGATTCGATACAATCTTTGATAAGTGTCGGCCAGAAGTAACCTGCTCATAGAATATTTTGGGTTGTTTCCAACCCAAACAAATGACCTCCACACGCTCTAGTATGGAAATCATTAAGCATGATAATTGCTTCTTCGTGAGTGAGACATCATCGTAGGATGTAGTCTACCCCTCTCTAATACAATGTATCATTGAGTATGAGATAATTCGTATCTTGATGGCGTATGCATCGAAGCTCATCACGAGAAGAAGTGGTGGGGCACTTCAAAGTATGGACATAGATAAGTATATCTCTATACCAAGGATCCGAAGAGGTGATCAAAAACATATCTCCTCTGATAGGCGACTCTTTGGGCACAAGATCACCTGACTCAATCGGAAGTTCTGAAATAAGTTCTGCAAAGACCAGTGACTTTTTCGATTTCACTGAAACAAAATCTAAGTCAAACTCCTAGAGGATGACTATCCATCTACTAATCTTTCCACCTATTACCCGTCATGTCAACATGTACTGAAATGGATTCACGACAGCAATGATGGTGGTCTTATGAAACAAAACATATTGACGAAACCATTGAACAACATGGACTGCTGCCAATGTAAGTTTTTCGATATGAGAATAATTGAGTTCCGGTCCTATGAGGCCTCGACTCAGGTAATAGATAAAATATTTTGAGAACAAATCATCTTCCTGAACTAAGACCATGCCAATGGTTGACTCTGCTATAGCCAGATATAATAAGAAATCCTTGTTATAGTTAGGTGGTTGGAGAAGAGGGGCAGTTGTGAGTGCATATTTTAATGTGGCAAAAGAGTGTTGAGAAGCATCATCCCAATAAAAAGGACCATCTTTTTTAAGTAAGCACATAAAGCCCTTGGTGATCTTGGCGTAGTTAGCGATAAAGTGCCTTAGAAAACTCACCTTGCCTTATAGACTCTGAAGTTGAAGGATTTTGCATGGGGGGGGAAACTGAATTATTGCCTCAACCTTGAGAGGATCAACCATGATCCCTGTTGTTGACACTATGAAACCTAACAATCATCCTGATGTTATGCAAAAGATGCACTTGTTTGGGTTCAAGCATATCTAGAAGTAGCGACAATGCTCAAAGATAAGTCGGAGGTGTGTGGGATGATCCGTTCTCTTGTGAGATCAAGATGCTAAATCATATAAATAGGCCTCGACTATATGCTTGAGGTCATGGAAAGAAGAAGACATGGCCTTCTAAAAGGTGGCTCCAGCATTTTTGAGACCAAAAGGCATCTTACGATAAGTGAATGTACTCCATGGACAGATGAATGTCATTTTGTGTTGGTCCTTGGGTTTGATTTGTATTTGGTTATATCCCAAAAAACCATCCATGAAAGAGAAGGCCTCGTAACCCGCACATTCATCAATTATCTAATCAATGAATGGTGTGGGAAAATTATCTTTGGGACAGGCCTTGTTCAAATCATAGAAGTCTGTACATACATGAATTGTGCCTTGTTTTTTATTGACCGGCACGGGGTTTGACACCCATTGGGTCAAATGGATAGGGTAGATAAAACCATATTTTAGTAGTTTCTCAACCTCAACCTTAATGGTTGCTACTTTCTTTGGGTTAACTAGACGGAACTTTTGTCAGATAGGCTTGGCATCTGGATACATTGTGATTTCATGTTCAACTATGTTTGGATCGATGCCTGGCATTTACTCGTAAGACCAGGCAAAAACATCACATAATTCTTTAAAAATATCCGTGTAGATTTGAATCTCTTCAGGGGAGCAATCAGCTCCGATGAAAAATTCTCCACGACGCCAGGGTTTCGGGAGATATTGACCAGTAAGGTTTCAACGATAGTCACCATATTACCCTCAGCATAGACCTTGTGTGTTGCTAAGGGATTAATGGGACAAGACCTATCTCCCATCATAGTCATGGTCAATTCTCTAGCTTTGATTATGCTTAACTATGGGAGGAAGTATGATCTACAATGAAGATCTTCCCAAGGTTTGTCCAGAATAGTCATTGCCTCAATTATTGCTTCATCAGAGGGAAAGACTAAGTCTAATGAATCGGTGTCAGCGAGATAACTCTAAGCCCAAAAAGGCTCTAGAAGTGGATCAAACTCTTGTGTCGGAGCTGGATCAGCATTGGCTGAAGCTTGCTGAACTAAAGAGTACGCTACTTCAGCTGCGGACATGGGCATGGACATTCCTGGGTGCCCTGTCCCATCCATCGTGGCTGATGGGGAAGGAAGTATCCACGGATCGTTGAAGTAAGTCGTGCGGAATGATGAAACTTGAAAAATCTCAACCTTATGGTGATTAGATATAAACTTGATATCACCTTGAGGGGGCGGGTAGTCGAAAGTACCCATCAAAGATGGGCACAAACCAACCCCTACGTTGAAAACACATGGTTGAGGATTATCAACCATCGGGACCATGGATGCCTCTAATGAAGGATCAAGTCTGGAGAAAGACAACTGATCGATGGTCACTATCTAGCCTTCGTGTGGAAACAACAAGACCCGAAAAAGTGTAGCAACCACATCTTACATGGCATAAGTACAACTCCTTCCTAACAAGAGGTTATAGTCGAGGGGAGCATCGACTACCTCTACCTCGACACACATGGTCTTCCCTCCTAACTGCACGGGGAAGGAGGGAATTATGCCATGTGTTCGGAATGAAAAACCATTGAAAGCCATGAGGAGAGTAGGCGACGGAGACAAAACGCATTGGCTGAGGGCCTTCCAACATGCCAACGACATAACACATGTCAACGCCCCCTCATTGAAAACTGTGTGGAAGATATTCTGAGTAAAATTTGTTGTGGGATAAGCCACTACTATCTGAAATGCTTCGTGGTAAGGTAGACGAGGTTTTAGGTCGATTGTATCCAACATGATTGTACCCAGATTACAAGTCTCGGTAGATCCTAAACCGGTTAACAAGGCTTTCCTCTAGGAAGGGAAACTTTGGAGGACCTCCAAAGAAGACATCATACAAGGGGTTTGTGATAAATATTCCACCACAGAACAGTTCTGGGTGGCCCTTGCATTTGGGTTGTGAGAATATTTTTTGAACGCACCTTTGGGGATGCATGCCATTATTTCACCCAACGTCTTCTCAATCTGTAGAGGAAGAGATGAGAGTTCGGTTTCTTTGCCCTTCTCAGAGGTGCTTGGTTTACTATAGTTATGTGCTCTAGTCAATATAAAAGCATCACCCCTCACCATATATACATTCATGGATGCGGGGTTGCTTGAAGACGGAGAGGGTCCTTGGCTGCCCCCTTCCGTGCTTGTAGAGGCTTGTGTTAGATTTTGTCCATGTTGAAAAGGATTGGTTAACATGATCGGTTGTTGCTATGTTATGAACTTTTGGGTCTCTGCAAGATGAGGAAATAGATGGGTCGGGTGGTCTTCCATGCACAGGTTGCACGGATACCTTGCCTTTCGCTTCCCAGTGTTGCCCCCGACAACACTATCCGTAGGTTTTTTATCCCCCTTACCCTTCTTTCCTTGTTTTTTCTTTCCTTCAGGTTGTTGGCTGTCCTTTGGATTAGTTAATTGCACTGTGTATACATCCAATGTTTTGGTAGGGGGAGCAACCAAAGCAGTAGTTTGGTTGTTTGTTGTGTGTTGTATAGACAACTACTGCAACTTCTTCGTCAATTGCTCAGCGGGCTTTGTTTGTGATGGACCAACAATACCATCAGCATGTGGTCCAGCTCTCTGTCTGGTGTTATCAAATATAGAGCATGGTGCATTTGGAAAGATCTCGTATAATAAACTGGACTGAGAATAGATTAGCTCAAGTTGTTGAGCTCTCATGATGGCATCTTCTTTGGAAAATACTCCCGACGTCGCAATGTCCTTGGACAATTGTGGGACGAAAGACCTAAGAAACCACTCGAGCAGAAATGTTGGCAGGACTCATACCTTAATTAAACTCTTTCTGCGCCTCCATTCTCGAATGTGATCAGAGATATGGCCCACTTTTGTTTGTGAGAAATTGGACAGCAATTCAGTGCCAGCGTCGTATCTCACAGATAACTAGAAATGGTTTAGGAAATCCATTGCTAATTCACCGAAGGAAGAGTATCTTGAGAGATCGAGCTCAATGTACCATTTTGTGGCACTCCCTATGAGAGTATGTTGGAACAATCACAACTATACAGAGTCGTCTTTCAATGAGTTAGATGAACACCAAAGGTGGAAGGTAGTCACATGATCTCCTGGATTTTCGTTAGGCTTGGCTTCAAACTTTCAGATGTCCGAAGGAAACTTCGTCAACATAGGAGGCCAACGCAGATTGTGATAGATTGGTTCATTCAACAACCTTTTCAAGTCTGGCAAATGAAAAGTTTCCAGGAAAGGTAATTTGGGTTGTTGGTGATAACCTAGGGAAAAGGGGCTTAGATTTTGACTGGCACCAGGCTGCGAGGAAAAGTTTGGCTACTAGCCTGAATTCTGGTAGAAACCATGGCCATGGCCAACATATGGATTTTGCATGTGAGGAGACATCATCGGCTGATTTTTGAAATAGGACATCGATGGTTGGGCATGCATTACATTCAAAGGAATTTGAGAAGGATTGCCCCATGTCAGTCCCGTGGGGATAGGAATAGTGCTTTGTCTGGGTTTCCATTGATTATGGGAAGAATTACCCCAGGTCGGCATTCCTGATGAGGGGACAAAAACCTCCCAAGAATTCCAAGGCCTTGCTATGGAAGAAGTTCCTGGGTGTGCCCCCTGTGCAGGAATAGTACTCTGCATAGGAATAGGTTGTCTGAAACTAGGGTTTCCCCCAGATGGGAAAGTAGCTGACGAGAAGGCATTGTTACCAAACGCACGAAACAAAGAAAAAAGTGTCGAACCTACTGGCATATTATGTGAAGGTGGTCCTTGACTCCTCGCTGCAAATAAACTATGGTGTGTAGGTGGCCCGACGGATTGTTTATGCGCACCACTGAGTGAGGGGGATGAAGGAGGTATATGACCTCCCCCATAAGGGAAAGAATTAAAAGGAGCAGGAGTGCCCCCCATGTGTCCTAGCAGAGGAGCATTAAAGCTCCCTGCCCCCAGACCTAAAGTCTGTGAAGTGGAGTAGGAAAGTATAGGACTTGTACCTAAACTAGGCATCCCGTATGAGAACGGAGGGCATGTCGAAGTTGGTGTGAAAGGGGTTTTGGCCACTGCCAGAGACGGGATCAGACCACTATGTGATGTAGTTGCGGTTGAGACCATGGTGGCTCAGAATGGTGATGGTGGGTTAGGAGGTGGAAACTCTCTTGTGGTGACAACTGTATTGGGAATTGAAGAATTCCCAGGAGTAACAACATTTGTTTCCATTGCTGTGTGTGACATTGTCTGGCACTTGTAAGGATGAATCGGTACGATGGTGGGTGCAGAAAGATCAGTGGTGGAGGTTTCAACCAAACCAAAAGCTTTCATTTTAAGGTATACAATGGTCGATTCCTATGGATGTTGGCCAGGGACAATTTCTTGTGACCCGATCGCTTCAAAAGACCCTTCTTGGTCTAGCTTTCGCCTTAGTGGTGGTGGGGGTATCTCCAGTGTAACTGGCAATAGGACAAGAATCCTTCATGACGGTAGAGCTCATGATACTCCACTGTGTGAGAAGATGAAAGACACACTAGGGTAGACTAACCATTCAAAAACAACATGCACTAAAAAAGTCCCTATAAGATAAGACAGGCAAACACTAAATTAATTGGAAGAACAGTTACAACAACCAACACTAGAGCAACTTACCGGTGCAAGTGTTACTCAAACACGAAATCACCCTCCAGGTATACTCTGCAAAGCATGGCCTAATGTCTGTCCTAGGTACCATGGTATACCCCCACAGTCACCTGTGTATGTCCCTAGAGAAGATAGGCAACTAGGTTCCCAGCGCGTAAACAGTCACCAAGCTGGTACAGTCGAAAGTCGAGTAGACCAAAATGAGTAGGGTATCGAGCCTGAACCTTATCAAGGGAATCGAAAGGAAGTGGTATGAAATACAACTGAGGATATTCAATGGATTCGATACCCACGAAGCCTCGTGCCAAATGAAATTGATGGAATCCTAAAACAAGCCCTCTATATGTGTTCTCCACTACGATTGGTCCAGCTTTGGAGGGGTTATCTCCACTACCTTTCCACACGTGACCTCATGTTTCTCCCCTTTGTTAGAGGAGGGTCCTGTATAACTTTCATGATACTAGACTTGGACACTCCCTAACTCAAACTCCAATGTTTGATTTTAATGGCCTTGAAGAATTTCCTCTCCAACCTAATCCAAGGCCCTAATACTGAACTAGTTGGTTAACCCTACAAACATAAAAGTCTAATAAATTTTAGATTTAGTGTTAATTTTATGGATTTTTTTATGTCAATGGGTATGAAAGTGAAACTAATGATGTTTGAAAGACAAAAGTAAAAAATGAACAGAAAGCTGGAAACAAAAAATTTCACTTAACGCAAATTTTCAACAACTTTTCAAAAATTTTATTTTTTATTTTTCTAAGATCTTTTTAATCAGCAAACTTAAAGAAGGATTTCACTTGACTACGAGCAACTTACGATCTAAGTAATCTATCAAGAACTTAATAAAACAAAGATTTTTCCCTGGCTACTAATGAAAAATCACACTTTTCCACCAAACAAGAAAATGAAAGAGATTTTTTTTTTATTATTTAAATGTTGATAAAGCAAAAAGGAAAAATACAAACAAGTAAAAAACCAAGAAAATTTTTTTTATGGCCTAATCATAGATCGCAAAGAATCACTTCAAGAAATCACACACTAGCAACTTAAAAAATGACTCTTACACTTGTCTAAAAACCCTAAAGAAAAAAAATTTAATAACAACTTTTAAATGAAAAAAAGAAGCTAAGGCTAAGATCAACCCTAAGCAACTGACTGCTAGGACAAGATTCAGAAACCTGAGAGGTATAACTCTTGTCAAGAGAAAGGATGACTGCCTTACCCTCAACAAAAACTATCCTACACAAGCACACTACTGACAATCCAACAACAAGCATGTGCACGCGAGCTATGTAGAGCCAGAGGGCGTGTACATGTGTGCTGACCTTCTACAGGCTGTGTGTATCTCTAAAACTCTGAAAAAATAAAAACAGACAATCCAAACCAAGAAGAGACCATTGATATTGAAAACCAGGATCTCTTGAAGGCTTAGACATTCTCTTTAATAAAAAAAGAAAACAATGTAAGGAAAAAATTAGTAAAACAAACCAATATGAGATGAGACTGCATACAACCATGACTTATAAATAATTCTAGAAAACCCCTGAGAATGACTGATTATGACAGGGAAGAGGATGATTGCCTCAAAAAAAATTTGGAATCTACACGCTACTTCTACTTCTTCAGCTAGCGTTTACACACGGGCTGTAAGAGAATAGAGCATGGGTACATCCATGAAGATCTTATGCAGGTCGTGTGTACCTCTGTGGGTATCGAAAAAACATAGTCAAGCAAATAACAACGATAGCTGGTATGGAAAACTAGACTCTCTCCTAGCTCAGACTTTGTAGAAACTTTAAAAAATAGGCAAGAAAACCAGTCTTTTAAAACTACCCAAAAATACTCCTAGGAACCCTAGAGACTTCCCTAGTATGGTCACCAATTCTGTTGTGGTGGGAAATCCCCCTACGGACTAGCAAATAGGGTTATAGTATGCATGCAGATATGACCGAAAGAAACCTACTTTCTACCTTCGTCCCCTGACCTAATCCCCATTTCTTTTCAGCAAATACATGGTTAGATCAACATACCTTGTTCCAGATGGTTGATGTCGATCCTTCTTCATGCTTGATCACGTGTTAGCAACTCTCCTCCCAAGGATGACCTGCATACAAAACAAGCAACAAACTACACATGCATTTTACCTACAGACTAATGGGTTAGAGATTCAAACATATATTTACTGAACTATGAAGAACTCATATAGTGGGACGGGAAAAGAATTTCTTTATTGTTAACTTTGTTGAATAAACTTACAATGTCGAGACCGGCCACTGCTCTGCAAATCCTGATCATGGACTCCTCTTATTTTCTTTGTATCTCTCTTTTCACAAGGATGGCTAAAGGGTTGGGACAATGGGAATATGCAATTGGGGAGAGTTTTTTTACTATTATTCTCCTCCTTCCAAATGGGACCCCTAACCCTTCTTTTATAGGCTAGAAGAAGCTAGGTATTCTGACGAACCCTCGTCCATGCATGGCCGAGAGTTTCAGTTAACTCACCCAAAGTTGTGTGCTCTGTTGGCAACTTTCCTTTTTTCATGCTTTCGTAGGTCCACGCGGGTTGTTTTAGGTCAGGTAGCATGTACATGCGTGCAGTAATGGAGTAGGGTGTGTGGGACCTTATAAAAGAGGTTTTTTAAAGAGTTGTTCAACAATGCTTTAGCAAAGAAGGGATGTGATATGGCCTGATGCTAGGTAAGCATGTATGGTGAAAATTAGGGTTATAAAATTTACTTGGACATACATCAGATCTTCTCCAAATAGTTTCCATTTATATTGCAGGAATGGTTAAAGAAACAAGATAAAGTCATTCTGACTGCATTGCTAGTGGAGCTAATAGCTTGGGATGAAGCCAATATTGATACCTTCAAGGTTCTAGATAACAAGTGGCACCGAGATATTGATTTTTGGTTTTCTCGAGTAAAATTAGGATACATTATTGAGTTCCCTATATCATATAGTGATTCTTTCAGTGAGGGTGAACGAAAGTTTGAAGAAGTTCTAAGGAAGTGAATTCTAGAAGAAATTCAACTTTGAATCAAGATGTTATTTGTGGGAAGAATAATGATGCACATGGAGCCCAATAGAATGGATGAGTAAACCGGTTAGCACTTTACGGGGGGGTTGCAAAAGTGGGGGAAAGAGAGCTGGAATGTTGATCCATTAAGGAGGATACAACAAGTTGTTGAGATGAGGGGAGAACTTGAATGGACCTAGAGGATCAAAGGATAAAAAGAGTCAAGAGATAAGGTGAGGACTAGAATTAAGACAGAGCTTATCAAAGGAGTGGAGAAGTGTTAGCCAAGGGTGCGCAGTGAGGTGTCGGGCTAAGGAGAAAAATTCAAGAAAAATATCACACCAGGAAGTGGTGTGAGAAAGGATGTTGTGTTGAAGTGAAGCATAGGCTAGTACATGCCTACAAATATACTTATAATGAAAGATACAAGTAGTGATAGTAGTGGTAGTGATGTCCTAGGTGACAAATACAATAACCTTTGATTTTTGCGGTATGCCATAACCTTAAGAGACAATAAAGCGCACATTTTTGGTTCGTGGAAGAACCGTTTTAGTGTAGTGATAGAATCCGATGAGGAAACGTTATACAAATATGCACTGACAATAAAAGGACATTTCGTGCAATAGAGTGAGGCTCCAATCAGAAGATGTTTTGGCACTCAGTGTAGTGGAATTACACTAAGACAGAGAGAGGATGGTGTGCGAAGAATTCATGTGCTGAGCGGAGAGAGTGATTATGCGAAAGGTCGTAGTGTGATGTAGGAGCATCGTAAGCAGCCACGCGAGCATGAAGGCAGAAGACAACTAGAAAAACGCATCACACATTTTACATGTTTTGAAATGTTTTTGAAAAATTAAGAAGTGGATATTAATGTAATAGCTAGAAACGTACTTGCATTTATGTATGGCCGTTGTAAACAGATCATGAGCAATTTTCTCTCATCTTTCAATGTAAAAGGCATTTAAGCCCAGTTAATGAAAGTAGGTAGGTTTGAATTAACAGATTAGACAGTTTTAGAAGCATAGGGGGGAAAATAGATATAGACACCCTCATCTTTGTGTCATAGTAGATTAGATCATTTGCCCAGAATAGAAGAAGAGAGCTATAGTAGAAAGTTGTAAAAGAAGAACACATGTACAAGAGCTTGAGTTAATATATGAATCTTTGACTCAAATTTCATGGTGTTATGATGCTTACTGTTTACATTTACTGAATAATATGGTTACAGTTGTTTTATTCTCTTTGTTATGCATTTGTTATTATGTTGTGTTGAATGTATCAAGTCTGAGAGAGAAAGAGAATGAGTTTCAATTATTTCTCATCCTGAGAGAGTTTCTGCAAGGAGTGCAGTGAAACATCCACAAGGTGTGTGTTGACAAGGGTTATGAGTTTTATCTCAAAAAGCTTAGGAAGGATACCATTGTTCTCATTCCAGAAAAAGTGCAGGTGAAGCACAGAGGCCATGAAAGGTGTGTGCAGGCTAGTCGAAGCCTTAGAATTTATCAACTAAGGTTGAAGAGTGAAGGACTGTTGTTGTCGAGAGTGCACACAGTCAAAGAATCAAATAAACAGAAGTATTTGAAGGTCTGCCACAAGGAGTGCACGTAGAAATCCTTTCGAGGATTGAGTTTTCAAGTGAAATATCAGGACGGTTAGTACCTTTGAAGAAATCAAAGGGAGTCGGGGAGAGAAAATCATCATGCAGAAGTTAAGTTCAGAAGGGAGAACATTGGCTCGTTTCATAGAGACTCTTGAGGAAGAAATCGAACGTTCGAAATTATCCGTGGAAAACTCATGAAGTCATGAGGACTGTAGGATCCAGAGGAGTTGCAGGGTGGATAAGGGTTGGATGAACCCATTATGTTGGTTTCAAGATTCAATGTCGAGCCGTCAAGATCATTTCGACAAATCGGGGTTTGTAAGTCCAGAGTGCAAGCCAAATCCTTTGGTCACTCGAACTTTCGAATCACGATATGGATTATTGTGTGTGAAGACGAGGCATAGAATTTTCGGCGCTTTGGAATTTCGAAGTTCAACATTTCAAGGGTTCCTGACGACAAGGAATCGGGGCATAGCAGAGCGGAAATCTCAAAGTCATGAGTTGCGACAGGATTTTGGCGTGGAATTTCGGAGTTTGGAACTTCAGTTGTTAGGATTCAAAGATAAGAGGTCGGGTTTCTTTGCTCTAAGATTCCTGAAGTTGCGAAAAGCGACACAGATTTGCAGGAGGAAGCGGCCAAGCATTTTGGCATTTCGACATTTCAGGTTTTGGAGGGTTGAAGAGTCAAAAACTCAACAATAAGATTCATGATATCGTGAAATATGAAGTCCTGATTTGGCAAAGGTAATGATCATATTGTTGGTCAGGAGATTTGGGTTGATGCCTTGTGTTTGATCACGCAGGCATACCTATAAGGACCTGTGGAAAAAATTGTTATGTGTGTGTGGGATTCCCTGTGGAGGAATCAAATAGTCAATTTGACTCAGGGGAAGATTTAGAATGATCCTACGTAGATCTTGGCCCAAGGGTTGGGGGTCCATGTCAGTTTGGTATTAGAGCTTGACTCTGTTTCTATATTGTAGACGGAGGAAGTAGAAGGAATAAGAGTACTCTGATACACATCAGTTTGGTATCAGAGCCCAGAACAAGTTCTTTTCTCTCTGTAGCAGAGAGAACAGGGGAACATTTTATAGTCATGCCGCTGAGAAGAAGAGATAAGACAATGCCTAATCCAGTAGTGGAAAGAGAAATGCACAAGTTATGTGCCAGGCTTGATGCTATGGAGACAACACAAAGGTGCATATTAGACGCTGGGGATATCAACGAGGCTGAAAGTGAAAATGAAGCTGGAAACGAAGGAGAAGAGTTCGCAGTCGAAGATGCTGCAAGTGAATTCCTATTCAAGGATGTTGCAAGGATAGGTGCCAGAGAAAAGATGGATATTCCCATATATGAGGGAAACCTGGATGTTGAAGAGATTCTAGATTGGATTAGATCTCTAGACAAATACTTCAACTATGAGGATGTCGAGGAAGACAAGAAAGTCAAACATGTCATCACTAGACTTAAAGATCATGCAACACTATGGTGGGATGAACTACAAACTGACAGACGTTGCAAGGGCAAGTAGAAAATCAAAAGCTGGGATAGAATGGTTGTGAAGATAAAAGCCAAATTCATACCCAAGGATTATCAAATTACTTTCTTTCAGAGGATGCAGAATTTGAGACAGAAGTTGGGTTCAGTGAAAGAATACACTAAAGAATTCTACAAGATAAACATCAGGGTAGGTCATCGGGAAAGCGATGATGAAAAGGTTGACAGGTACATGAATGGTCTAAGATATGAAATTCAATATGAGATGAGCATGATGACCCTTTGGACTGTAGACGATGCTTATCAGATGGATATGAAAGCTGAAGAGAAGCTGAGCCGAAAGAAAGGTCAAAGATGTCGAGGTAGAAGTCAGGATAGAGGAAAAACAATTTTCCAAGGCAGGACTCAAAATCCTGAAGAAGAGGGGAAGAAACCTCAAACTCAACTTGAGAGAGGTGGAAGCTCATAGAGAGGATAGTATGCTGATAGAAATACTTTTCCTCGAACCAGAGGATGAGGAAGAGGTAGAGGTGGTCAAGTGAAATTCTTTGTTTGTGGAAAAATTGGACATAAATCCTATGAGTGTCCAGATAGGAAGAAAGATGGTGGTGAGAATTACATTGCCGAAGCTCAAGGATGGAATATTGAGGAAGAAGATGCTAAGGGAAGAAGATCCTTGATTATGAGGAAAGTTCGCTTGAAGCCAGAGAAGGAGGCAGAGAACCCATCCCAAAGAAACAGATTGTTTCAGACTGCTTGCAAGACTAAGGATAGAGTGTGCAAAGTCATAGTGGACAGCGGTAGGACAAACAATCTTGTATCTACAGAGATGGTAGAAAATCTAGAGCTGGAGACTATTGTACATCCAGGCCCATACAGAGTTTCATGGCTACAAAAAGGACATCAGGTAAATGTCACTAAACAATGTTTAGTTGAATTTAAAATAGGAGGATATAAGGATGAAATATTATGTGATGTCATTCCCATGGATGTTTGTTATATATTGCTGGGTAGACCGTGGAAATATGGCAGAAACGTGGTTCATGATGGGAGAAAGAACACGTACACCCTGGAGAAAAATGGTAGGGATCACATGTTGTTGTCGATTAAAGATAAAGATTTTAAAACAGAGATGAGCAACACTGTACTTCTCATGAGTGGGAAGGAAGTTCTTGATGAGGTTAAGAAGAAGGAAGACACACAATTTATTGTGGTCAAGAATCCTAAAATTGTTTTGATAAGTACGAGGATAGATGATTTACCAGAAGAAATCCAGGAGTTGCTGGGAGAGTTTGGTGATATAGTAGTGGATGAACTACCTTGTTCATTTCCACCTATCAGAAGTATAAGTCATCACATTGACCTTATACCTAGAGCCATTTTTCCAAACAAAGCATCATATCAGTTAACGTCGCAGGAAAATGAAGAAGTTAAGAGATAGGTCCATGATTTAATGGACAAAGCATTGATTTGAGAAAGCTTGAGTCCATGCGTTGTTCCAACAGTGCTCAACCCAAAGAGATATGGAGGCTTGAGAATGTGTACAGACTCAAGGGAAATCAATAAGATTACCATCAGATACATATTTCCATTACCAAGGATGGATGACTTGATGGATTGCTTGAGCGGAGCAAAGTTTTTTTCAAAGATTGATTTGAAAATCGGATATCATCAAATTCGAATGAGAGAAGGTGATGAATGGAAAATAGAATTCAAGACGAATGAGGGGCTATATGAATGGCTTGTCATGCCATTTGTCTTAACAAATGCACCCAGTAATTTCATGATATTGATGAATAAAGTATTGAAGGATTTCATAGGGAAATTCGTCATTGTATATCTTGATGATATATTAATTTTCAGCAAGATAGAAGAAGAACACTTAAAGAATTTAGCTTCAGTAATGAGAAGATTACAGTAAGAGAAATTGCTGATAAATATGAAGAAATCGTCATTTATGAGGACATAACTCATTTACTTGGGTTTTGTTATCTCTACAAATGAGTTGAAGATGGATCAAGAAAAGGTAAATGCAATTAAGAATTGGCCATCACTGAAGAGTGTGTTTGAAGTTCGAAGCTTCCATGGTTCGACAAGTTTCTATAGGAAATTCATCCAAAATTTCAGTGGAATTAGCGCATCGATGATGGATACGGTGAAGAAAAGACATAAATCTTTTCACTAGATAGAGGAAGCAGAGAAGAGTTTCAATCTGCTGAAGAAAAGGATCACTGAGCAGCCCATTCTCGTTTTGCCGGATTTTGACAAGACATTCCAAGTCAAGTGTGACACGAGTGGATTTGCAATTGGAGCGGTCTTGAGCCAAGACAACAGGCCGATCGCATACTTCAGTGAAAAACTGAATGAAGCGAAGATCAAGTACTCAACATATGACAAAGATTTCTATGTAGTCATATAAGCACTGAAGAAATGAAGACATTATTTGGTTCCTAAAGAGTATGTTTTGTACAATTATAATCATGCTTTACAATTCGTGACTCAACAGAAGAAGTTGAACCAAAAACATGTTAAATGGGTTGAATTCATGTAGAATTTTACTTTTGTAATTAAGCATATTGTTGGAACTTCTAACAAAGTTGGTAGTGCTTTGAGCAGGAAATGTTTTCTTATGCAGGAGTTAAGAGTCGAGACTTTAGGTTTTGATAACCTCAAAGATATGTACCGGGATGACCCAGATTTTAAGGAGGCATCTGATATTTCAATTCTCAGGGACAAAAGCTAGTGGACCAAATACATGATCCAGGATGGATTATTATTCTGGGGAAATCAGCTATGTATTCCAAAATGCTCCACGAGGGAGAATTTGCTGAAAGAAAAACATAGTGGAGGATTGGCCGGACATTTTGGTCATGACAAGACATTCTCAAAGTTGAATGGCTCATATTTTTGGCTAGGGATGAGAACAGATGTTAAGAAATTTGTGGAAAGATGCAAAATTTGTTAGCATAGAAAGGGAAAAAGGCAGAACATAGGTTTATACCAGTCATTACCCATAGCTGAGAGGTCGTGGGATGCACTGAGCATGGATTTCATATTGGGACTGCCAAGGACACAAAGAGGGTATGATTCAATCTTTGTGGTAATCGACAGATTTTCTAAGATGGCACATTTCATACCATGCTATATAACCAGTGACACAACTCATATTGTGAACCTGTTTTTCAAGGAAATTGTCAGACTTCACAACTTACCAAGGAGTATTGTTTCTGATCAGGATACCAAGTTCGTAGGACATTTCTGGAGGACTTTATGGAAGAAGCTGGGGACAAGTTTGTCTTTTAGCTTAGTGTATCATCCTCAAAAGGATGTGTTATCACTCCAAGAAACTCCTTAGGGTTGTAGGCTAAGGATGCTTGGTAACTTAGAAATAATGGTTTTTATGTGTTTGGGACAATGGGGTCTTTAACGATTTATGTAAGAAACAACTCATCACACATCTAAAGATACAGTGCTTTTAGGGAACAATAATCAGATCAAATAATTGAAAGAGAGGATGGAGAATACTATTCTTGATTGCCAATACAAGTGATTGTAGGGCTTAATACAAGACAGAAAGAAATCCTTTAGTTTCAAGCCTATGAGTTCAATAAAGAGATAACAGTCTTTATGAACTAAAACAAGCTGAAACAAAGTACAAAAAATGAAAGATGGACAATTCTGATATTGAAAATGAAAGGAAACTGCACTTTATTATTGCAAAAAGAGTCTATACAGTAGCATGAAAATGTCTCCCAGTTTGAACCCTTATCTCATATCAAAAATAGGCATTTATAGCCTCTTACAATTTGTTTTACAGATCCTAAAAACATGGATCTGTATTTAATAAAAACAATTCAAATCTAACTAAATAACTTTGATGATGAAGACTTAACAACTAAACTTAGTACTCGACTTGTCTTCAATCTCAAACATTCGCCACCTACATCCTTCAGCTCCTGGAATCTTGCATGTGATATACTGTGGTGAAACACCTGTCTTGACAGTTGAATTTCTCCAACGTTCATGGTTGATATTTGAGGAAGTTTGTTTTACATGTGGTTTCGAAATTCCCTCAAATCTTTGATGTCAAATCCTTTGCAAGCAATTTTCATTCCCTTGATACTCTGGAACTCCTTCAAAACCTGTGAGAAATGACATGTTCTGTCCCTGGCTTCAAAAAATCCTTTTCCAGCTTTCAACAACTAACTCGTTTAATATTTCATGGGTTAGCAAGTGAAAGCGCTGCCTTTCACCAGCTAACCGGTCAAAAAATATCGCTTTTACGCTGATGAAAGCACTGACCGTACCCAAAACGAGTTTTCACCTTCAAAATTTTGATTCCATCAAAACTCAGTGTGTCTCTGATTTCTCACCTTGCATATTAACAGCGACTTGAGCAAGTACCTTCAAATCGGGATGGGATTTTTGCCTTAGTTTTTGTTTCAATCTCCTTATCTGTTTTTTAAGGCATTTGGCAAGCCACCATAGGCTATTGTACTCTTTGGTGAGTTTCTGCTTTCTTTTCTCCTCTTTAACACTTTTCTGAGCCAATCTCTCAAACGCAGCATTGGTTTTGGCGAAGTTATCAGACAACTTCTTATACCTTTCTTTGATCACCCGTTCCAAAACCTCTTGCTGAGCAATTACCTCTTTCAGATGCTTGATTTTCTAAGATTTCTTTGAATTGGAGCTTTTTAATGTTTCTCCTTCCTCTGTATGAGTGAAAGTCTCATAGTTTTGTGCAAACTCAGTTGACTGCTCAGGACTCTTGGTGACAGGGCACTGATCTTGTAACTCTGATTCCGAGTCTATATAGGGCAAGTTTAATATGTTGGTTCTCTTCTCTGTAAGTTGCTCTGTGGGCTGTTCTATAGTGGTTTGTAGGCTTAACCTTTTCTTTGACTTGTGGGACTTGACTCCAGAGATTCTATCTTCTGGAGGTCCAGGCAGGGTCCTTCTCTTCCTCGAGCTACTTTGAGGAGTCGATTTTTTCTTTGAACCTTTCCCCTGTTCATGTACAGGCTGAGTCTGTGTTTCAAAACCCTCCCAAAATAAGAAATGTTTCCAGCTCCTTCCCTGCTATTTTAATTCCTCCGAAATGATCAATTTAATGAGGCCTAAGTGGCACAAAGTATTCCTCATGCTTAGGGGTTGAGCCTGAATTTTCTTGCAGACCTTGGTTAAACTCTTATGTAAGAAAAAAAGGAAATTGAGGAGAGTCTTGCCTGTGAAATGGTCCAGGAGCTTAAAATGATACATCATAAGTTTGTCATACCTGCCCTCTGAGGTAATGTAAAGTTGGATGCCCTTGAAAAGCTCCTTCCACTCCTCTTCTAGATAGGAAACATGCATACCCTTCTTCCCTGCGTTGTACTTGAATTCTTCTTTTAAATAAGCTTTGAAATTCAAGTTTTTGGTGGCAGTGGTTTTAAACCAACTCTGGCCCATCCTTGGTAGGCTGGTCACTACAGCGATGGTAGCTTCATCTACTAAGATCTCCAAGGACCCAACATGAGCCTTATTCCCATCGAAAGTCTTGGCAAAAGCTTCTGCTGTCGACTGGTGGCAACCATTTTGCAACCTCTCAACGAATTCAATACACCCTGCATTTGAAAAATGTTTCTGGACTTCGAGATGTGTCTGTAAAAAAGATAGGTTGTCCAGCTCTTTCCTGAGTAGAGCACCGCTACGTCTCCTCACCATTCTGAAGCTTAAAAACCCCAACAATCTTGTATATCAACCCCTGGAATTGTTGTTCAAGCCAAAGTTTTGCGCTGTTGAAAGCACTCGGGAGTCGGCTCTATTTTATAACATTTGAAAGTTTAACAAACCTTCATGAACAATGTATGATATGGAAACAATGATCTGATTTGATGTTGTCAGACCAGCAGTACAGCCTCTATACCTGATTTGCTAAATTTGAAATTACCATTCCCGGCGCCATGAGTGTGCAACATGCGTCACTGAACCAGATCCACATAGTAATCATGTTTTGATGTGCAAAAATGAGTCTCCATCATTACCCACTTTCATCAGCGCATGATTTGGATTTGCATGACGTGGGATGATCGTATCATCATTAGTTTTTAGAAATGTGGATAACACGCACGTGATTCTCGCTTTCTCCGGCCAGCGGTCTGTGGAAAATGCCCCTTTAGCTGTTGATACTTACCGCTTTCACTAGCGCATGATCCTATGAAAAACCCCCTTTAGTTGTTGAAAGTATTCACTTTCATCAGCGCAGGCTCCTATAAGAACTGCTCCGTAGCTGTGGAAAATCTTTACTTTCATCAGCGCACGATCCCATAAGAACTGCTCCGTAGCTGTGGAAAATCTTTACTTTCATCAACGCACGATCCCATAAGAACTGCTCCGTAGCTGTGGAAAGTCTTCACTTTCATCAACGCACAAACCGCGACCATGCTTCTTGGATATTTTGAAATTTAACGCTTTCAGCAGCGCACAGACCTATGAAAGATGCTCCTTAGCTGTGGAAAGTCGCCACTTTCACCAGCTAACACTCATTTTTTAGACACACATTAGCTATTGAAAGAAAATCATGAAAATTTTGAAAAGAAGACTTTTGTGGGTCATCTTATTCCTAAAACAAAAATCAAAACCTAAACCTTACAGCTAGAAAAACTCAAAAATAACTTGAGAAAACTACCAATAGCCATGCTATCCACCACAAAATGTGACCAAAGGGACGGGTTCATTTTGGGAGCTAACAGGATGGACAGATAGAAGTTGTGAATAGAATCTTGGGAGATTTGTTGACGAGCCTAGTGACTGAACACCACAGTCAGTGGGATCACATTCTTCCACAGGTGGAATTTTCTTATAATGATTCACTCAACAGAAGCATAGGGAAAAGTCCATTCTAGATTGTATATGGAATGCAGCCAAGGGGAGTTTATGAATTGAAAGATACAAAACAAGATGAATTCAGAAGTGCTAGTGCAGAGAAATTTGCAGCAGCATTGAAGGAGCTTCATAGCCAAATCAAGGAGCGATTGCAGAGTTCAAGTCAAGAATACAAGTAGAGAGCAGATCAACATAGGTGAGAACTTCAATTTGAAGTTGGTGATCTGATTCTTGCACATCTAAGGAAGGAAAGGTTCCCAAGAGGGACATATAATAAACTGAAGATGAAAAATATTGGACCATGCGGGGTCATAAAGAAATTTGGGGCAAATGCATATGAGATTGAATTACCCAATGGGATCAGAATCTCACCGATATTCAATGTTGTGGATTTGTACCCTTACAAAGATGAAGGAGTAGGAACAAAACAAGAACAGAAAGAGGTTCAATGGACAAAACAAATTCTTTTAGCTAAAAATCCATAGCTAGAAAGCATAAATGACAAGAGAATTAGCAAGAAGACCAGGAGGAAAGAGTATTTTGAATACGTGGTCAAATGGAAAGGACATCCAGTTGAAGATGCTAGTTGGGAAGATGAGACAAAAATTCATAAGCATGGACAGACTGTGCAAGAGCTCACGAACAAGAGTTCATGAAAATTTTCAAGTGAGGGAGTATGATGTAGGAACATCGTAAGAATCCAAGTGAGAATGAAAGCGGAAGATAGCTGGAAAAGCACAACACACATTTTACACATTTTGAAATTTTTTGAAAAATTAAGAAGCAGATATTAATGTAATAGCTAGAAGTGTACTTGCATTTATATATGGCTATTGTAAACAGATCGTGAGCGATTTTCTCTCATCTGTCAATGTAAAATGCATTTAAGCCCAGTTAATGAAAGTAGGTAGGTTTGAATTAATAGATTAGATAGTTTTAGAAGTGTGGGAGGGAAAACATATATATGCACCCTCATATTTGTATCATAGTAGATTAGATCATTTGCACAGAATAGAAGAAGAGAGCTGTAGAAGAAAGTTGTAAAAGAAGAAACCATGTACATGAGCTTGAGTTAATATATGAAGATTTGACTCAAATTTCATGGTGTTATGATGCTTATTGTTTACATTTTCCGAATAGTATGCTTACACTTGTTTTATTCTCTCTGTTATGAATTTGTTGTTATGCTATGTTGAATGTATGATTTCATGTTGAATGTATGAAGTATGAGATATAAAGAGAATGAGTTTCAATTGTTTCTCATCTTGAGAGAGTTCCTGCAAGGAGTGCAGTGAAACGTTCACAAGGTGTGCGTTGACAAGGGTTCTAAGTTTTATCTCAGAAAGATTAGGAGGGATAACATTTTTCTCATTCCAACAGAAGTGTAGGTGAAGCACAGAGGCCGTGAAAGGTGTGTGTAGGCTAGTTGAAGCCTTATAATTTATCAACTAAGGTTGAAGAGTGAGGGACTGTTGTTGCCGAGAGTGCAGAGAGTCGAAGAATCAAATACCCAGAAGTATTTGAAGGTCTGTCGCAAGGAGTGCATGCAGGAGTCCTTTCGAGGCTTGAGTTTTCAAGTGAAATCTTAGGATGGTTAGTACCTTTGAAGAAATCAAAGGGAGATGGGGAGTGAAAATCATCACGCAGAACTTAAGTTCAGAAGGGAGAACATTGGCTCGTTTCATAGAGATTCTTGAGGAAGAAATCAAAAGGTTGAAATTTTCCATGGAGAACTCATGAATTTGCATGGACCGTAGGATGCAGAGGAGTTGTAGGGTGGATAAGGGTTGGACAAACCCATTACGTTGGTTTCAATATTCAACGTTGAGCCGTCAAGATCATTTTGGCAAATCGAGGTTTGTAATTCCAGAGTGCAAGCCAAATACCTTGGTCACTCGAACTTCCGAATCACGATATGGATTATCATGTGTGAAGATGAGGCGTAGAATTTTTTGCGCTTTAATTTCGGAGGGTCCTGACGACAAGGAGTCAGAGCATAGTGGAGTGGAAATCCCGAAGTCGCAAGTCACGATAGGATTTTGGCATGGAATTTTAGTGTTCGACACTTCAGTTGTCGGGAAGCAGAGGAGGAAGCATTTTGGGATTGAGAGTTTCAAACGCCTAGTACCCAGAAGCCTGAAATAACATGGGTCATTGGATTGAACGAGGCCTTATAGCCATTGATCCTATCGAAGGCACCATTTTGGAGTTTGGGGTTTTGAAGTGATAGAGAAATGGTTGTCGAAGGGTTGTTCAAGTTTTGAAAGACAGAAAGCTTGAGTGGAAAAGTGGCATGTACTCGTCGCCAGGTGGAGTCAATCTTTGTTGACTGTTTCGAGTGTCAGAGGTTGGAGAACTAGGAGACTTGTATCCGGATTTGTGAATTTCGAAACTCCGAATCGATGAAAAGTTTTGTTGGGAAGCCAACCTTTGATGAACACATCGGGGTTCGACATTTCAGTAGTTTTGAAGACAAGAGGTCGGGGTTCTTTTCTCCAGGATTCCCGAAGTCATGAAACACAACACAACTTTGGAAGAGGAAGCGGCCAAGGATTTCATCCTTTCGGGTTTCGGAGGGTTGAAGAGTCAGAAACTCAACAACGAGATCCACGGTATCATGAAACCTGAAGTCCCGATTCGACAAAGGGCACAATCACATTGTTGGCCAGGAGACTTGGGTTGATGACTTGTGTTTGATCACGTGGACATACCTATAAGGACCTATGGAAAACATTGTTGTGTGTGTGTGGGATTCCCTGTGGAGGAATTGAAGAGTCAATTTGACTCAAGGGAAGATTTAGAACGATCCTGCATGGATCTTGGCCCGAGGGTTAGGGGTCTGTGTCATAGTGCATATATTAAACCAGGAAATGAAGTGCGTAATGGAAATGTGCATATCAACCCTTATTCAGGAGTGCACATTTGTGGTGCACAATCAGGTCATGAAGAGAGGGAGCATATTTTTGAAGCACCAAAATAAAGGAATATGGAGGCTTCCCTAGTGGTGGGGGATATTATTTGATATATTTATAAGATGTTCTTATGTTTCTATAAGTATATTCCTCTCTATGCACCTCACAAGAAATTTCAAAATAATATGGACTTACCCCCCCTCCCTTTATTCCACCACCCTTGCACATTTTTAATCAATAATAAAACACAACAGATAGTGAAGATATTGGAATCATAGAAATATAAGAAGAAGACATAAGCGACAAAACAAGTGAAGAATAAGGTGAAGTCAACAATACTTTACCCCAAGTGATAGTGTTGTGGAAATATCCAGTGAATAGGAGTCAGAGAAGAGGAATTAGGACTAGTTCAAAGATGGAAAATAACCTATGTTTGATGTTTCTTAATAGAAGTAGTTTTTGCATGAGGCATAGATATCCCTTGAAAAATAAAGAGTATGCTAGGACTTGGCTCATGTGTGTGAGTAAACCTAGTGCAAAACTTAAATATTGATAGAAGGAGTGCTTAGACATACCATATTACAATGCACTCAAAAAAATTATTATGAATTACAACACAAAGAGGATTTGCAATGCACAACATGCGCAAAAGTATTATGTGACCTATGTCGCATGGAGGATGTCAAATATCAAGTCAATACCTTCTTACACTAATGTTAGTTCTTGCTTAAAGATCCATAAGCTACACATAAGTTGACCTATATGTTAAATTCTTGCATGAAAGAAAAAGTAGAGGAGATAACCATAACAACCCCATTGTCGAAAAGGGATGTCTTCTAGGTCAACAAGAAAAAGTGCATTGTGCAAGAGTTTAAGATGACAACATATCTTGGTGGGAATGTTGGTACATGATTTGGGGGATTAGTTTTGGGAACTACGTAATGCATGCAAAGGAAGGAAATAAAGTTGGCACACTTACAGAGATCGATGCTTGAAAAGGAAGGAATATTGTTCAAAGTTGTTAGGAATTTTGGCTCCATCAATATGGGATAACCCCCATTGAAATGTATAAATATGTAATGGTTTATGGATAGATAGGTACTGAATGAAGATATCCAAGAGTGATGGGATCTACGTAGGAAAGTAAGTAAGTATAAAAAGTATACAATGTATGCAAGAATGTAACAGTCTCTCATACATTATTCCCTTGTCATTCTCTTATCCCTCTATCTCTCTTTTTTTCTCTTCAGTCTTGCATTCTCACATGTTGGAGTTACTTCACACAGACCTAGGATTTATTTTTGTTAAGGTTTTTATTTGTTTATTATTCATAATTAGTCATTATCCAGTCTCCTATATTTTAGGAGAGAATATTCCACCTAGAGAATATTCTCTTTCAGGTTCACACTTCAGTTTGACTAGTTCAGTTGAGTTTAGATGTTGCATTAGGATAATCACCATGCAACATTGGGATATTCACCATGTTAATTAGACCTTGCCTTGGTATCATCACCAAAGTGGCACATTAGCCTTGATTCCTTGAGTTAACTCCTCACTAGTTTTTGTTCAGTCAGTTAACTGAAGACTAGTTGACTAGTTAACTCAACTAGGTGGCAATTCACTCTCGTAACTGCCTAAGAGACTAGAATAGGTTGCACTTCACTCCTATAACCATTGGTGTGCGTCCAGATCTCTCTAGACCACCACTATGGAGACTTGGTTCACCTCAAGTCGAACTCATTGAGCTATACAGAGTATATCATGTGTAAATTATTCATTATTCATAACGGTTAATGAGAATTATTTCCATTCTTTCTCTCCTTCTTCTTCTTTTCCAATTCCCTCTCCAAATGTGTGTATCATTTTTTATCTAGATCTATTTTGTGTAGGTCAACACATTTACGTCACATACATTGAATAATTATTCTACTTACTTAATTTCCTACTTAGCTCCCATCAACCTTGCATATTTTCATTCGCTACCTATATGTCCCAAAAACATTACATATTTATACAATTAGAATGGGTCTTAGCCCATATTTATGGACACAAAATGCCCAATGGCTTCCAACTTTCTTCCTTCCTTTTCATTCTTTAACCCATGAAAGTTCACCAAATGTATGTCCTTCCTTTGCATGCACTGTATAGTTCCCAAAACTGGGCCCCAAAATCCCATCCCAACATGTCGCCAATAGTGAAATGTTGATTTTCTTGAGCCACTCAATCTGTTTGTCTCCCTCCTTTCCACATTGCAACAAACTTCTAAAAATTTTTTGTAAAATGCCTGTTTCACCCAGCTTGTAAATTAATCATATTTAGGGATCATTGTTTCACCCAACGAAGTTGGTTGCAGAGATATCCCTCTAATAAATTCTTATCGTCATATATATTTCTTTGGATCTATTATGTTATCCTATGTCTTACCTTAACCAATCACTAAGTCTAAATTGTCACCTATACTTGTATTATTCATTTAGCATATTAGTTATATATCCTCAAGTCATGAGTAATGATTTGGTTAAGATTGTCTAGCCTAGTCATCATGCATTATTTTAGGATCTAGAGAAAATATCTCTATGAGGTGGCATCACCCATTGTACTATAACTATGTACCATTTGTGTGAATACATTAAGTGTTGGATAGTATGCCTTTTCTATCATGTTGTTGTTCTTGTGTATATTTTATCAATCAATATTAGAGCTTATTGTTTATGTTTTATCTTTTGGTATCAAAGATTCTTTGTTTTATCAATTGGTGTCATATCTCTCATGGTCTTAAGGGACTAATAGCTTCTCCATGGTGAAAAGTTGATCAAAATATCAAATCCATGGTGAAAAAATGTTGATAATATCAGCTCCATGGTGAAAATTGTCAAGGAAGAGCAACAATAATGAGTGCAATTTCATTTTGAGGACTGTATCACAGACCATATTGAGGATTGTATTGAGGACTGTGTCAATGAATGTATCATGGACTATATTAAGGACTGTAACACAAACAACATGTGTTTTTTGTCTAGATTTATTTTTCAATGAATGTCGTCAAACCTGTATGGAGGTATGATTCAAGACATTTTCCCAAGATAAATATAGTGATATGGTACCTACAGTGAACAATTCAAGAGATAAGTTTTCATAACATGTTATTTATATGAAAGATTTATGTATTTATAATGGAGAAATCTCAATTTCTGTGTTAATTGATGATTTTGAATGCATGTATAAATATGAAATGTCTTTGAGAGAGATGTTCTTTGTTCCTAAAAAAGAACAATACTTTGTTCTTTTATGAGTTTTTTGTTCACCATCTCAAATCATGAATTAGATAAATCATTGAGCATAAAATTGAATATACACTAGAACATGGTTGTTGAAATGTGTGACAATGATTTAATCTTACATTGATAGATGTAAGACCATCAATATGCACCATATCTCTATTATCTCTCTCTATTTGTATCTAGCAAAAAATATATCTCAACGTGTGCAATTTTTCCAGTAAATTTTAGAACTAATGGCCATAACATTCTACTAGATCTGTTCATAATACATCTCAACATTGTGGGGGAAATGTTGGTGCAATTATTTGCATAATATATTATCAAACATAAATTATCAACTGAGATTCGTAATCAGTAGAGTTGATGCATTATATGTGTCAATAACAGATAGGTTCCTATGTATGATGAGTATAGCATAAACAAGAAACATTCAATAACAAAATACTTTGTTTCAAACCTTTCAAATAACACTCCACATATACAATTCAAAATTCAGAAAGAAAAATTGATCAACAAATGTTTAATTCATAATTCTTGTTCAGGGGATGGATCTTCTCATTATAGGGTCATGAAAGATAGATATGGGCTATGACTTTATCCCTTGTAGCAACTAATTTCAATAGTAAACTGTAATCATCTTTCTGCACACAGTAAAAAGGAAATCACTCATAATTTAATCAATTCTGGAAGAAAATTTGTTCCTACATAGGGAACATTACACAAGACACTCCATTCTTGGTGCATATATGTGAGAGATGGAGCCTGGTTGTTCCTGCACTTACTTCATACAACACAAATATTAAAGCTTCTAAACTCAGAAAATGATAATTGCCTATCTAACAATCATGAACATCTACCCACACACACATAAACAAATATAAGGAGACTTACCTTGGTTGGGGCGGTGGGCCCTTGTCGTAACAATCAAGTAGCTCTAGGATATTACAGAAAAAACACTTTAATTGTATCCAGGAATTTCAAAGGCTGGACTTCATAGTCCTTCAATTGACAGGTATACAGTAATTCAAAACTCAGTTTCTCAGCATAACAATATATTCAAACTCTCCCAAGGACCAATATTACATCATAGTAATTCCTTTTCTATCAGTATGCCTTCCTTCATATTTATACAAGGAAATTCAACGGGGATAGATGAGAACAAATCCCCCAACTGAGAATTCGTTCAAGCTGTTTATGCACAAAATCTGGGTTTTTCACCAAATATTACAAATTTGAGTTAAGGATCCTTCGATATCTGTATATATGTTATGAATCATGAGAAACTATTTCTATGTTGTGTAGCTGGATAACGTTTATAAAAACCCATTGGATGTTTTCATAATCTATTCTTCCATGTGCACAAAAATCAAGGCACAATGTGACAGTTTAGAAATATTTAATGATTTTAGACTAAATCATTCCCCCTGAGCTATATATCCACATGTGCAAGATATGGAGATTCTTTTCCATGAGTCAACATGAAAACACATGTATGGACAAAACCCATGTCCCTAAATTTGGATATTCATCATCATCTGCCCAAAAATCGAGGAGAAAATCCAGTACCAAAATCCTATAGGTAGTTGTTTAGTATCGGATTACACGATGACTTGTAGTACCAGAATGCTAAGATATTGGAATAAAATTCTCATGAGTCAAGCTATTATGATTATACAATATAAAACACTTTAATTGAATTAATTCAAGAAATTTAAACAAAACATGCCTTAAATCATCAATTACCTCTTGTGAGTATGAACTAGGTCATTAGGTATGTGTTTGGGAATAAACAGTCAAGTATGGGCTTATAACATAGGCAAAAAGGCTTGGATACAAGTTAAGATAGGGGATTATACATGTCAAAATAGAGACTTAAAATTCCCCCATGCTTAAGTCATTGCATGTCCTCATGCAACAATGATCTTCAAAATTTCAAAATTGATGATACTCCTCACTCAATCAAGCACTCCCTGAAGTTCCACCTTTTTTCAGCTCCTTAAGTTCTTGTTATACATATAAACCTCCTAGCCTATTCTTCACATTCTTACCCATGGAAAATTAGTTATGATGGAAAAGGGGAGTCATGAGTAATAGATTAGATCTGCTAGTGATTTGACGTTAATTCTTATCCAATCTATTTCCAATCATAGTTAAGAGAATGGCCTAGATATGAATCTAATATGATTATAGGTGTTAATGTTTATGCCATTATTATAGTTATTTTCATTTCAATAGATAAGAGCATAATAAGAACAAGATCACTGAGAAATACACATTCACAAGAGACACAACATTTATCCTGGGAAACCCTCTAGGGGAAGAAAACACAGGAAAAACTTCCTTATCATAAAGAGCTTATACAATGCTCAAGAGATAACTCAAACCAATAAAGAAATTCCTCCCCAAGAGATGCACCACTCTTCTTCTCCTCTCTCTGGTAATTGCAGCTTGCCTCATAAGAGAAATGAGCAAGTGAGTTGTGTGTTTGAAGTGAGGCGCTAGCCTCTTATTTATACAAGACTGGTAAAACCACCTTTAATTAATTATAGGTCTTCCATAATAACTGTTGGGGCCGACTTCTTATTCTTCCCTTTGTAATTGTCCGATGAACAATCCAGAAAAGGGGATTTGGTCCTTATACAATTACCGACGTGATTAATCCACAATGGGGATTAATCCAATAACAATAATAATAATAATGGCATGATTAATCCACAATGGGGATTTAATCCAATAATAATAAGAATGCTCTTCGTAGTTACATTATTTCAACACTCCCCCTTAACAAGAAGGGTATTCTTCATCAGCATTAGGTGAGAGAGGTTTGCATCATTAGTGGCATCTGGAGTACAATATCGTCAATATCATCTTGAAACATTGTCTAGCACATCTATGAGTCATCGAAAGTTTTCTTCATCAGCAGCATCATCATTCTCGAAAGAATTCTATCATCATCTGCATCAAATATGTATCAGTAAAAATGATACCTCATCACAACACCAGGCTGGCACATCACAGTACTACACTAGCTCAATGTCACAGCGGTTAAGCTGGTAGCTCAGTGTCAGTCACATCTTGCTTTATGTATAACAACTAGGTCAGAAGCAAGTAATATCATCATCTCGCTTTACATCTAACAACTAGGTCAGAAGCAAGGAATCACAGCGTCATGCTTTACGTCTAACAACTAGGTCAGAAGCATGACTCATCTTTATTTATGTCTAACAATGAGGTCAGAAGCAAGGAACACATCAACATCTCACTTTACGTCTAACAACAAGGTCAGAAGCAAGGAATCATCTTGCTTTACGTCTAACAACTAGGTCAGAAGAAAGGAATCAACGATGTTATGCTTTACATCTAACAACTAGGTCAGAAGCATAACTCATCTTGCTTTACGTCTAACAATGAGGTCAGAAGAAAGGATCACATGACGTCATGCTTTACGTCTAACAACGAGGTCAGAAGCATGACTCATCTTGCTTTACATCTAACAATGAGGTCAGAAGCAAGGATCACACAACATAATGCTTTACGTCTAACAGTGAGGTCAGAAGCATGACTCATCTTCCTTTACGTCTAATAGCAAGGTCAGAAGCAAGGATCACACAACGTCATGCTTTATGTCTAACAACGAGGTCAGAAGCATGACTCATACTGATTTACGTCTAACAACGAGGTCAGAAGCAAGGAATGCATATACTCCCCATTTCAAGGAGGTTCCTTTCGGACTATACCAAGATTATCCAGAAAGTGTTCAAACTTTACACGAGATAGAGGCTTAGTCAACACATCAGCAACCTGTTCATCCATGCTAATGTACTGGAGCTTCAATTCTCCTCTCTGTACCATGTCATGGATGAAATGATAATGGATCTTTATGTGCTTCGACCTGTCATGGAACACATGATTCTTTGTCATTTTAATGCAGCTTTGATTGTGACATAGAATCGTGGTTTCTCTGATCTCCAAATCAAATAGGCATGTCAGCAACTTTCGATGCCATATAGCCTCACAGCTAGAAGAACACGCGGCAATGTACTCTGCTTCTGTTGTGATGAGAGAAATACTGGATTGCTTCCTACTCTGCCATGAGATCATAGCTGATCCCAAACTGAAAAAGCACCTGGAAGTTCTTTTTATGTCAGCAACGCTTCCTGCCCAATCTGCATCAGTATATCCACTCAATGTGAAGTCATGATCTCCATCATAGCTGAGACCATAATCCACTATACCTTTAAGGTACGTCATCATATGTTTTGCAGCCACTAGGTGAACACGTCTGGGCTCTACCAGAAACTGACTCAAGGTGTTCACTGCAAAACAAATGTCTGGCTTGGTGTTCGTCAAGTACATCAATGATCCAATAATCTGTCTGTACACAGTGCCATCTATCAAGTCTGACGAAGTATTGACTAGCAGCTTCAGCTTTGCTTCCATGGGAGTATTCATGGACTTGCATTTTAGCATGTCGAATCTCTTTAAGATTTCGACCGTGTACTTCCCTTGGTTAAGGAAGATTCTTTCCAGACTCTACCATACCTCAAGACCTAAGAAGTAATGCATTAGGCCAAGGTCTTTCATTTCAAATTCTGTGACAAGTCTCTGTTTACATTCAATGATGATCTTTTTTTCTCCAGTTAAAAAGAAGTTATCCACATACAGTAATAGTATTATTGGTTCATTATCCATGATCTTGAAGTAGAGATTTGAGTCTTCTTTACTCTTGGTAAAGCCCAATCTCATCAAGAAACTGTCTATACGGCCATACCAAGCTCTGGGAGCTTGCTTCAATCTGTACAAGGATTTATTCAATCGACAGACATGAGAATTCTCGTCTTCAACCTCAAATCCTTGGGGTTGCTCTATATACACTTCCTCTTCAATAACACAATTTAGAAAAGCTATCTTCACATCCATCTGGTGAAACTTCCATTTCATCTTGGTAGCAAGAGCTGTAATGGTTCTGATCGAAGTGTATCTGGCCACAGGAGCGAATGTCTCTTCATAGTCAATTCCTTCCTTCTAGGAAAGCCACGAGCGACAAATCTTGCTTTATATTTCTCAATACATCCATCAACAGGATGTTTTATCTTGAAGAGCCATTTTGATGATACCACATCCTTACTTTTTGGTCTGGGAACTATTTCCCATACATCATTCTTTATTATGGATTGGTATTCCTCTATCATGGCATATGCCCATTCCTTCTTCTGGATGGACTCTTCAAAACATGTGGGTTCTTCATCAAGTAGATTGCACATCAAAGTCATGTAACTAGAGAATGGATTTGGTCTCTTCACCTGTCTTGTGGTTCCTTCTGGAGCACCATACTTCTCTCCATATTGAATAATCTCTCTTGCCCAAGCAGGTGTTCTTTTATGGGAGAAGGTCATTTGAGGAGATTCTTGAACTTCTATTATATCATGATATTCAGGAGTCTCCTCATCAAGGGAAGCTATGACTGCCCTTACAGGTTCTACAGCTCTGGGAACTTCCCTCACGGACTCTGTCATCCTGGGATTTATAGGTTCCTCTTCATGTACTTCTTCAAGCTGACATCTTCTCGATTTCTTAAGTGTTTCTTCTTCATCAAAGTTCATGTCCCTACTGATCTCAATATGGCGGTGACCAAGTATGTAGATTCTAAAGGCTTTGGATACCTCACATTATCTCACAAATATTCCCTTATTTCCAAAGGGTTCCAACTTGTTTCTTTTCTCTTTAGGTATATTGATAAACACTGGACAACCAAATATTTTGAGATGGCTTACCTATGGCTTCTTTCCGGTGAACATTTCTTCTGGGGTCTTGAACCCAAGTGCACTATGGGATAATCTGTTCTACACATAAACAACTTCCATTGCTGCTTCTGCCCATAAGCACATAGGAAGATCTTGATCGTGAATCATGGTCTTCACAACTTTCATAATTGTTCTATTCCTCCTTTCAGCTACATCGTTTTGTTGAGGGTTGTAGGGAGTAGTGAGTAGTGAGTTCCCTCTTGATCCTGACATATCTACAGAAACATATGAACTCCTTCAAGGTATATTCTCATCCATTATTTGACCTGAGTATCTTAATCTTTCTTTCGGAAAGATTCTCTATCAAGGCTTTGAATTCCTTGAATTTACTGAATACTTCATCTTTAGATTTTAAGAAATATATCCAGGTCTTACGAGAATAATCATCAATGAATAATACATAGTATACATACCCGCTAATGGAGGATGATGGCATTGGGCCACACACATATAAATAGATGAGTTCCAATGCTCCTTCTGCTTTGATGTCCCTGTTTGGAAAGGGGTTCTTGATGTTCTTCCCTTGCGCACATCCATTGCATATGCCTTCCTGATCAACCTTGAGTTATGGTAAACCTATGACAACTTTGCATATGTGAGGTAGTGCCTTGTAGTTGATGTGGGCCAATCTTATATGCCAAAGTTCACATGAGTTTTCGATGGCATGGGTCATAGCAGTTTTTGGGTGACCCTTCAGCTTATATAAACCATTTTCTTCACGTCCAATGACGATTGCTTCATTTAAGGTTTCTCCCTTAGCCCACATAAGAACTTCTCCATCTATGAAGGAAACTCTATAGCCTTTCTTGTCTAAAGCTAATATGGAGAGTAAGTTCTTCTTTAGGCCCGGTACATAGAGTACATCCTTCATAGTTATTGAGTTTTCTGAATCTAGCTTGTAGTTTGATTCTCCTATTCCCTTGATGGGATATTAATAATCATCTCCAAGAGTTACTTTCTAAGAAAAATTCTTTTCTGAAATACAAGAGAGAGTATTTTTCTTACCCGTCATATGCTTTGATGCACTGCTATCAATGAGCCATGTGTCCTCTCCAGGTGATATAGATCCTAAGAGAGCTGAGATCAAGACATGGTCCTTAATCATATTCATAGGTGGTTCTTCATCTTTGACAATGTGAGCATGTTGCCCTTTGTGCTTCCTCTTGTACTCTTCTCTTTTGACTGGACAATTATTTTCCTTGTGTCCCATCTT
This sequence comes from Picea engelmannii, assembly GCA_009831015.1. Classification (NCBI taxonomy): domain Eukaryota; kingdom Viridiplantae; phylum Streptophyta; class Pinopsida; order Pinales; family Pinaceae; genus Picea; species Picea engelmannii. Next base: position 158,682 of record ML809782.1, on the reverse strand, counting down.
ATCACAATGATAGCATTGTATAGATGAGAGATCTCGTCCCTTGCATTGTTCTTTCTTCTGAAAATTTCTTCAATGAGATTCTTGGTTGTTGAACTTGTTTGATGGTTGTGGTTCTCTATGAGATTCCCTTTTGAAGTAGGGTTTCTTCCTTCCTCCTTTTGTATGAGTAGCTAGGGCTTGATCATCATCCCTTGCTATTAGTGCTTCACAATTGGCTACCCTTGTCTCTTCTTGGGTGCATTCTTCCCATAGGCTTTCAAACTGTAGTTTCTCCTTTCTGCCACATACTGACTGGGTGAAGGCATCCCAAGGTCTTGCGAGACCATTTAGGGAGGTTATTACAAATTTGTCTTCGTCTATGGTGTCTACGGTCGCTTTCAACTCCTCTTTTATTTCAGAGATTCGGGAGAAATATTCTTGAATCATTTATCCTTTCTGCATCTTGGTATTCTTCAACTGAGTTCTGAGATTCATCTTTCAATTGTTGTTCTTTCCTTCATATAGTTTTCCTAGAGCAACAAACATCTCCTTCGGAGTTTTCTTTGATGATACATATGGGATCAGGTGGTCTTTGATTGAATTTACAATGATACTTTGAGCCCTGATTGAGTCCTTTTGATGCTTCACTTTCTCTACGGCATCTTCAGGCTCCTCCACTTCTTCTTTGATAAATCTTGATAGGTCATTCTCTGCAAGGATCAGACCGATCCTATAATTCCAAGCACGAAAGTTGTGTATGCCTTCTAGTTTCTCAACAACCTTTGTGCTTGCAGACATCTTGTACTTGCGGCAACAAAAATAACCAAAAATTGAAAATGCTCAAAATCAAATTTTGACTTTACCAGGAGGTGTACTTGGCTGAGGTGAGTAGCCTGGTGTCCTCATATCTGAGAAAATCTAAATTTTACCCCGTCAAATCTGATCTGTGGATTTCTGGACTGGTGCTTCCAGTACTTTTGGTACTCTGGTACTTCTAGAACTTCTGGTACTGGTTTTCTGGTACTTTTAGTACTCTGGTGAAGCTAGGGTTTCACTTTATGGGAGATCCAACCACTAAAAAGGTGCACTCTAGGTGCCAAATTGATCCTGGGGGGAGGGCACAACTTTCTAGGAGGTTAGGGGGCTGAAAAGAGATACTTTTTCAAAACCCTAATTTACAGGTGCCATAGCAGTGACGTTTTTCCTCTTGCAAATTGTGCTTTCTTCAGGTTGGCTCTGAAACCATGTTAATGTTTATGCCATTATTATAGTTCTTTTCATTTCAATAGATAATAGGATAATAATAACAATATCACTAAGAAATACACATTCATAAGAGACACAACATTTATCCTGGGAAACCCTCTAGGGGAAGAAAACCCAACAAAAACTTCCTTATCATAAATAGCTTATACAATGTTCAAGAGATAACTCAAACCAATACAAAAAGTCCTCCCCAAGAGATGCACCACTCTTCTTCTCCTCTCTCTAGTAATTGCAGCTTTCCTCATAAGAGAAATGAGCAAGTGAGTTGTGTGTTGGAAGTGAGGCGCTAGCCTCTTATTTATACAAGACTAGCATGTGTGAAAGGTCACAACTGGCAGGGCCAACCTCTCACTCTAGGTGGGTAAACCCACCTTTAATTAATTCTGGGTCTTCCATAATAACTGTTGGGGCCGACTTCTTATTCTTCCCTTTGTAATTGTCCGATGACCAATCCGCAAAAGGGGATTTGGTCCTTATACAATTACCGACATGATTAATC